>JABXWE010004519.1:0-39074 GCA_014611495.1 Limonius californicus | reverse complement strand
TATGATTTTATCAACCCCCTTTCTGGTCAGAGTAATGAGTTGACCACTTTTATCAACACATGGTATCAAAACACATTCCATCATCTTTTACAAGTACTCAACTATATAGCGCTATTATGCACACTCGAACTATATGATATTAATAATGAACTCGAAGTTGAGGATTGGGGAACGCTGATAACGGAGAAACGTTGAGAGAACGGCGTCACGGAAGTAACGTCATTACTAAACCTTTAAACTCCACCTTGTTCCGTTACTAGGAAACTATAATATAAGAGAATAATAATGGAATACACCTTGAGCGAAAACTACAACTTCATAGTGCGCCATTCTTGCTTTTTTGGCTAACTGGAAGATAATGCCATTTTACCCCCTCCATATCTCCGTAACCCGCGTCTGGAGCACAAAAATGCATAAGACCATTTTTGTTCGAAATTTAATGTAGATTAATTTTGTATAAAATGACGTTTGCGCTATTCCTCATAGTTCTCGAGATATTTGCGAAGAACTGTTGAAACATACCATTTTACCCCCTTTCCACCCCCTCCCTAACAAACCCGACGCTCTAGGTCGTGCAACTTTTTATCACTTACTACGAGGAGGCTATGGAACAATTTGCCGCAGGGTAGAACTTTTTTTTTGGATGTTGAGGTATGGTCAATTTTTGAATTAATTCTACTAGACTATAGTGAAATCTGTAGATAAGAAGGCTTGAACAGGCTGAATATGAAATGAATATAAACCATGACGTTTTCATGTTCTCCAAACGCGCATTTGTGGTACATTAGCTTGTGCAGATACACGACAAACAGAGGTGCTAGAATTATTATCAATTTCTCGCAGGATGTTGTCCTCATTGTCTAGTACTTGCCGTGTATGTATGTATGTGTGTATTGAAGCGGTGCAAGTTTATCACCCGCAGCACTCAGGCCGTAGGCCTATTGTGCAGTCCGCCCTGTTAGGGCTCGTCCCCAAAAGGCCGGTGCCCATCGCAAAAGCTAGCAGCTGGTTTAAGGGGATGATCTGTAAATCTTTTGGTTTCAGTATTCCAGCCCCAAGATGTTTGTGCCGCAGTCTCATAAGTCTGAGGCATCGGCACATTATGTGAAAAGAGGATTCGTCCTCTTCATGGCATAATCTGTAAGTGGGAGCGTCTATAATGCCCATCCTAGGTAGGTGTCTCTTTAGGATTCAGTACCCCGTTAGGAGTACTGCTAAGGTCCTGATTTGCTTCTCGTTAAACTTTAGAAGCTCTTGGAACTTTGGTAGGGGTTCCTCTCCAATAAAGAGTTTAGCCTGCCTAGGTCCTTGTTGCGACGAAAAGTCATGAGCAAATTGGGTTTTCATCTACTTCTTCATTTTTAGTTTTGCATTGCATTGTGGTATTCCGAGAACTGGTTCTGGTCCGAACAGGTGCCCATTAGAGCCCTGTCTGGCCAGCGAGTCCGCCTCTTCGTTATCATCGATGTTGCTGTGGCCTGGTACCCACAGCAGTTTTACTGAATTATGTTCACAGAGTCGCATCAGAGCCAAGCAACATTCAGTTAGTCAGGAGTTACTCTGCAGGACTTTAGGACTTCAAGAGCTGATTGGATATCTGAACAAATGTAGATATGTTTATTTTTGAAACCTCTTTCAAGATTTTCATTGATGCAGGCCAGTATAGCGTATACTTCGGCCTGGATAACGGTGACGTACTTGCCGAGAGAGAACCAAAGCTTTGTTTTTCGTGATTCACCATAGACACCTGCACCTGTACCATCTTGGGTCATAGAGCCATGTGTGAACTATACAGGGCCTTTGGGAGTCAGAAGGTCGCAGTTTTCGGTGCTCCTGTCTTTCCTAACGGCAAGGACGTTTTGTAAGGTGTGTTGAAGGAGTATCTGAGGAGCATACGGTCACTTACCATATTGAAGATCACATGGGCCTCTGCCAACCTCGGCAGGACCCTCATGGACCCCCGTGGTACTCCAGCATATGACCACTGCCCAGCGCACTTGAACCTGTAAGCTGCCTTCCTAGCCTCAGCCTTAATCACTATGTGAAGGGGTGCAATTCCAAGAAGTGTCTGCAGAGCCGAGGTGGATACGCTAGTCGTTGGAGTTGACCAAGACGTTTTCTTGTGCTTACTGTGGTGGAAGAGGGCCACCACACCAAGGCCGCATACGTGAGTAGAAGCCTTACTACCGCCATGTACATCCACATGATACCATTCGGTTTTAAGCCCCAAGTTTTCCCAAAGGTGCGTCTGCCCATCCAGAAGGAGGCAGTTTTTATTTGTCTTTTTGAGTGCTCCCTCCAAGTGAGTTTAGCATCCAGGCTTACTCCTAGGTACTTAACCTTCCCGGCGGCCCTCAAAGAAGTACCAAATAGTTGTGGTTCTTGAAATACCACAATTTTCCTTCTCCTCGTAAAGAGTACTAGTTTGGTTTTGGTAGAGTTAACCGCAAAGTTGTGCCTTCTGCACCATGTTTCCAAATTCTGAGAGCATTCTAGGTTACCCCACAGATTTTGTTTGTAAATTTTCCTATAGCTAGGATGGCAAAGTAATCTGCATAGCCTTTTGTGTAGATGCCAGCTTCATTGAGTTCCCGCAGGAGCCCATCAACGACGAGGGACCACATAAGAGGAGAAAGTACTCCTCCCTGCGGACACCCCCGGATGACGGTCACCCTTACGGTACTGTCATTGAGAGTGGCAATTGCTTTACGGTTTTCTAGCACATGTACATATAGTGGATATCGGCGTACTCTCGAATTCTAAAAATAAATATTATCAACACTGTTAATAAGCGCAAGCAGAGAAATCAACTTTAAGGTGGTTTACTGTTTGACATACAAGCAAATAATATCATTTCCATAACGTAGACAGTTTGTATCAAATTCCGCTTAATATTATTTATTGGTTCGGATATTTCAGTATTTGAGTAAAACAGGCCATAACTTCTTTAATAGTTGATTTAGAGAAAATGACCACTCTTTAGTTTCGGATTGTTTTCACCTTTGCTACACGTAAGTGAAGCAGTGACCTCACGTCATGGGACACCCTATATACTAATTATACAGGGTGTTCAAATTGAAGTCGGCACTATTGCCTACTTTGTTACTACTAAAGATACGATGTTGGTTAAATTACCAAAGTAGTAGCGTTTTTTCTTCCGATTACGATGTTAAATTTTTAAAAACAATTGAACTTCGCGTTTTCGAGATATTAAAAAAAACAACATTTTTTAAATGGAATACCCTGTATATTTTTGCACATTTTAAACGATAATTTAATTTTAAACAAAATTTATTAATTCATAAATACCCTAAACTTACAAATAAACGAACTATAAGCATTTAAAGGAAAATCATGTAGACATTGGTTAGTTATCGAAAAATTAATACACTTTGCTTAATTAATAATTAATACACTTAAAACAACTACAAGGACGTAAAGGGAAAGCTAGTATTAAACTAAAAGAGTAAAAACAAACAAAAAACTTAGATCATGTGCTCGAAAACATTTCCGTATTGTTCTATGTATTTTTGAGCACGTTTGTACACCATTCTAACAGCCTTTAAGATGGTTCGTCCGTCGATGTTGTTTATGACATTGCTGATGCTTTCTTGAAGATCATTCGTATTTTCATAGCGATTTTATAAATTTCATTTTCTAAAAATCCCCAGAAATAAAAATCCAGAGGTGTAAGGTCTGGCGAGCGTGATGGCCGTAATATTGGTCCACGTGTACCTATCCAGCGATCTTGAAAAGGTTCTGTTATTAAACCAGCAACAGCGGGTCTATACTTATACGGTACATTCTGTTTTAAAATATTATGAACAGTTCCCAGGCCAGTCCAAGATCACGCTTACACTTCCTTATTGAATTTTCCCGAAACGCTTCGAAATATGCCATTACATTAGTTTCGGCTTCTTCATTAAGTATAAATCGTTTTCTTGGAACAGATTTAGCGAACACTTTATTATTTGACCTAAACTTTCGGTATAGGATCAAGAAATATCTTCGATTAGGTAAGATTCGTCCGGGAAATAACGCATTGTAATGTTCGAGAGCACGATCGGAATTTTTTGACAAACTATGTAACTTTCTAACATATTACATTTTTCTAAATGTGTTAAAGCAAATTCAAGCTACAATTGTAATCTTGACAGGTACTATGTATCTTTTGTTATTGTCCTAGTTATCTGTGATAAGTTTAAAACTAATAGAAATAAATCGAGCAGCGATCTTCTGTTCATATTAGATGATAGATGATAATAATATGTGTTTCTTTTATTTTCCAATAATCGGCCATTCATTGGCTACATGATATTCATTTCAACTTGAACTGGTACCTACATTTAAATGTTTGTAGTTCGTTTATTTGTAAGTTTAGGGTATTTCTGTATTAATAAATTTTGTTTAAAATTAAATTATCTTTTAAAATGTGCAAAAATATACAGGGCATTCCATTTAAAAAAATGTTGTTTTTTTTAATATCTCGAAAACGCGAAGTTCAATTGTTTATAAAATTTTACCATCGTAATTGGAAGAAAAAACACTACTACTTTGGTAATTTGACCAACATCGTATCTTTACTAGTAACAAAGCTGGCAATAGTGCCGACTTCAATTTGAACACCCTGTATAATAGCCCCATCCAACCAGCGTAAAAAAATTTAAATTAATTGATCATTAATGCTTATTGATCTCCATTTTAATTAGTTTCAATATTTTACTTTGGCAACATACTGTAAAAATTTTGCTAGGTAGTTCCACTTGATTATCGAAAAATATGCATTATAAAAAGTATTCAATTATCGGAATAAACGAAAAAAGTCTTCTTAAACAAAAAAATTAAGTTCTAACTTATATTTACTTATTTTGCTAATTAAAAGATAACTTATTCAGAAAAATTCTTAATATCTTTTACTTTCAGTAATTTGTAATTAGCGATTTAAATACAGCAATGTTAGCATTTCAAAAGTTATTTTTCTGTGCTAACTCTTAAGTATACAAAAACAATAAAAAAAAATACAATTGGTCTATTATATATCAACTTACAAATATTTAACATGTGTAATTCTTCCTGATTCTGAAATCAGTTTTAACGTAAGTTTATTCAAGATAACGGGCTTAGAATTTCTTTTTATCGAATTTAGAAACGAATGTGTTCATATTTTCCCTTTTATAAAGACAATGTGTTTATAAATAATTCCAGTGTTAAGGTGTTTATTTGCTTCTGTGAATGGTGAAGTCATTTACCTGACTAATAAGCAAATGCGGGATTTCCCACTCCTTATAAAACTGACTATTCCGTAATTAACCACAAATTAAATTGCAAGAATATTCTCTAGCAAAAATATTATTTCCTGGCCAAAGAAGAAACATCCTCAATCGATTATTGCATTGTTAAACCTTTTGAAAAAGTATTTATAGAATATAATACTCGGATACCTTTATCTTCAAACGCGACCACAGGAACAACTGTTCAACAAAATGTGTTAAATTTAATCTTCGTGCATGGTTGCAATAATAGAATAAATATTATATAAAATTATTTACAGCAATCAGAATCATAGCTCTATTTCCTTAAAACGTAAGGTTCTAAAGCACCCTGGAAGTGAATGGCTTTATTGTACATAATGGTACCAAAATTTAAATCTTAAATATTTAATCGTGTGTTGGGGATAAGTAATTAATTTATTGTTACAGAAAATATATTTACAACAATTACGATTATAAAGAGTTTGCTGGGAACCAAACAAAGATTTAAATAACTATACCAGATATGTTAAATTTAATTATTTTTTGCAAGTTCATCGTTGTGCGGTCTATAATAATTGAATGTTATTATAGTATATTATTATACGAGTTTCATAACGGGCTTATTGTAGCACGCGTGGGTTTGGGGCACGACGAGCGTAGCGAGGAGTGCTCCAATGGAACAAGTGCTACAATGCCCGTTATGAAACGAGTATAATATACTATTTTATCTACTTTGAGATACTTGTTATGTAGAAATTCAAAATTTCTGATAGAGTTTGTGGTTATGTATATTCGACATCTGACATTTGTCGTTTTATGACCAAAGTGAAAGCAAATGTCACCAATCTAAAAAACCAAAAAGTTACCAAAAACAGTTTAATAATAGAGGATTTCATTACCAAAAACAGTTTAATAATAGCCTCCATTATTAAACTGTTTTCGGTATCATAATGGACCTATTATTAAATCAAAGTAGATAAAATTTACTAATACACGTACTTTTACAATATTTGTACTATTTTGTCAAAAACACGAGTTCAAATTTTGTGTGGGTGGATTAATTAAGAGAGTATTTCAAAATGTATAAATAGGCAACCCAACTGACATTTGCATACCCTAAAATTATTTTTCGCCTCTACTTAAAAAAATGATAATTTAGAAGATTAACAATCGAATAGATCAGAAAAATTAACTAAAATAAACTTTTTTTCAAAAATATAAATAACTACTGAAGTTTCAGGCTTCCGCGCTTTGTGTCTAATGAAGTCATCTCTTTGGGCATAGACCGGGGTTCTCGTAGAATTGATTGATGCTGACGTTTCGCTAACTGTTGCAGGTAGTATTATTTATCAAAGCATTTTCTTCCGGTAGCTTTATTTCAGTTTACAATCAATTTGTTTATTATTAGTTTTCAATACTAAGAATGCATTGTGAATATTTCGTATTCGCTACACATTGCAAAATTTAAGGCACGAAAGCTTCCGGTAGCGCTGATTACAAAAATAATCTTATAATCTTGAATTTTCTCATAACTGTTTCGTAATCAATATCTGCAAATTACACTCAATCACAATAAGTTTTGTTCGCAATATTTACTTGATCTGGAATTTCCTTATTTTATCAGTATTTAGTTTGTATTTAAACAAATTTGTACTTCATAATTTCACTTATACACACAGAGTGTATCTAAAATGACGATTATTCCGTTAAAACGGAACACAAAATTCGAATACAGTTTTGTATTTGGTTCGCTAGGTTCAACGCGCTTCTTGATTATTTTTATTTTTATTTTTTGAAAGAACGATGCACATCTCTATATTGTTAGTGACAGAAGTACACATTATCTCTTATCAAGTATGCATTTCGTCGTACTCTTTATAGATTATACAGAAGACATCCATTCTGGTAAATTCCTTCTAATTATTTTTTAAATATATTGCAATATTCCATTGTTGTTACCTAGGAAACTTTTCCACTTAGCGTTACTACAATACGCTAGTATTTATAACAGAAAACAGTGCAAGCATGCAATAAGGTAAAATTTCATAAATCTTATACAGTGTATCTCAAAATTAACGCCTATGCTAAAACAAATCGAAAATTAAGAATGGAAATTTTTCCGATTGTTCTTCGTTAGCAAGTTATTGATAAACAAGTAAATAATAAGTTTTATCACACGGTAGCGACAATTAGTTATGTTACATAACTAAGTTAGGTGGCATTGGCGATGTTAAAAATTCTGTTCTATTAAAAGTATTAGGTCGGTGTAATGACACTTCCACTGGTGCGACTAGGGATATACGGAAAGGTTTCCAAATCTCCGGCACCCTGATGCAAAATCTGTAAGACGTGTAGAACAAATATTACTGCAAATAGGTAATTTAAATCCTTGAAAAACTCTAGCCAACCTACACTATGCGTTTATCAAGTTCTTGAATTTGTTAACGCGGAACCAAATACAAGCCTTCAAATTGCATCATCCTAAACTCATTTCGAAAAAGATACAATTCACAAATTATAAAGGAGAATGTAATAAAATTGTTGGTTCCAACATTATGGTGCACCGTCACATTAAGGAATACAAGTGAGAAATTTCCTGAATGAAAACATTCTTGAAAGGTGGATTACAAGAGGTGGACCCATCTCATGGCCTCATAGATCACCGGATTTAAATCCGTTGAATTTATTTTTTGGTGCCATTTGAAAGAAAACGTTTATCGCGAACCTGAAGATGTCGTAGCTCATATTCAAGTTGCTGTGGCGTATATAAGCGAAAATATGCTGCAGAGGATTCGTTCTCCCATGATCAATCGTGCGAATGTTTGCCTTGAAGTAGGAAGCAACCGGTCTTAATACAATTTGTGGCAACAGACAGATGTGGATAATAGTTTTTCGTATTGTTTTCGAAAAACATGTATTTTAACGTTAACATTTTGTTTTTTTATCAATAACTCGTTAACGTAGGACAATTGGAAAAATTTCAGCTGTCAATTTTTGATTTGTTTTAACCCTCTGAATCAAATCCTAAAAGCACGGGTATCAATTTTAATACAATAATTAAGAAAATAAATATTTTAGGACAAACTAGTTTATTGCTGAGTTTTACCTTAAAATCGAGTAGTATTCCAAAAAACATTTTATATTTTATTTTCAGGTTTTATTGTTTTTTTGTACTTTATACGTATTTCGACATATTAAATACGCGATTAATTTTTGATTAATCATTATTTTTTACTGACAGCGAAATCCCCTTAAGGCAGCCTAGAAAGCTTTATTTATTAAGAATGTTAAGAGAAGTTGTTACGAATCCATCGAGGTTTAGCAAGCAATTCAAACGCCTACTTTTACCCAGGTCAAAAAACTTTAAGAAACATATAAGATAATCCAGTCTCTGTGGGTATTAAGTTATGCATTCGGAAGTAAATATTTTGTGTTCGACATTAATAAATATTTGTAGTAACTTAACTATACTTTGATACCTATTAAATAATTATAGGAAACTTTATAAACTGTATTAGTTAAGTAACGACATATATTTTGTTTTTTACAAAAATGCTATTGATCATACTGTATAAACAGAAATTCATCGAGGCAAACACTTTTTGTTGAGTGTTTTTTATACAATACGGTCGTAAAATGTCTCCCCCCCCCCACTAAGTTTTGAACAACTTGATATTTCTTCACAAAATTTTGTGTGCTTTAATGGGAGGCTAAATACTACTTTTTTGCCCATATTTAAATTTTATAACTTTAAAATATTATTTTAAATGGCAATGGGAGACGACTGACACCTCATTTGAAAGGTCTCTTTGAGTAGAGTATAATTCTATATTTTGGGAAAATTTTATAGATTCAAAAACAAATGACAGACTTCCAAATTATCTGTTTCTGATATTAAGCAAAACGCTAAAAAAATGTAAGAGGCGAAACAACAGAAGTAAAACAATTGAAATAATTAGTCTTTCTCTTTTGTCACTTTAATTCAGTTATTGTGTTTGCTCACGTTTGAATATTGAGTGTTAAAACCGGTGATACTAACAATAATTGTGGAGAATGTTCGAACTTTGCAGGAACAAACTGAAGCAGTTTCTATTTTTGCTGGAGCCAATCGAAACTTTCACGTAGCCGAAAGAATATCTAATGAACGTTTTCCCGACCGTCCTCTTTCGAGGACGTATTGAAGAGAACTTCTACAAAAATTTATTAATACTGGAACACTGGTTTGTTAACAGACAAAATGTAAGATATTGGTGCGATGAAAATCCCCTTGTTTTTCAGGAAGGTCACGCCCAATTTCAGCAATAATTGAATGTGTGGATATGAATACTTGGCGACCATATCTTAGGTCCCTTATTTATCGACGGAAACCTTACTGGGGAATTGTACTTGAACATGCTGGAAAACCTCATCCATCCGTTAATAGTTGAGATTGCTGAAAATAATCCAAACGAATTTGGTATTGATATCATATTCCAGTAAGATGGCGCTCCTCCGCATTTTAGCAGAAAAGTTCACAATTATCTCGATGCAACGTATCCTCGACGATGGACTGGTCATCGTGGCCCAACAGAATAGCCTCCGCGATCCCAGCATGACCTGACTCCGTTAGACTTTTTTCATGGGGGTATCTTAAATCGAAAGTTTTTCAAACAGAACCCCATTCCCTTTTGGATTTACGACGTAAAATAACAGAATCTTGTGCAAATATCGGAGTTGAAACTTTCCAGAAAGTACGGGAAGAGATATTAAATAGGTTTTTCTATTGCCAAGAATTTCAAGGAGCACCCTTTGAACATTTATTAAACTAGTATTACTATTCAGTTTTTGTTGTATAAAATAAGTTTTGATGTTTTAGAATCTTCTTCGTTCTTCAATGGTGAACATTTCGAAAGCATATCTTTTTTGCTTTTATTCTTAGTTTTTTCCATAAACTTGTTATTTTCAATCATCTCTTTTTTTCTGGAGGAATATTTTTTCATGAAACTCAAGGATTAGACGCAGAATTAAAATACCTTTCAAATGAGGTGTCACTAGACCCCCATTGCCATTTAAAAAAATCGTTCAAGATGGCCCTTAGCCCCCATTTTGAAAGTTATAAATTTTAAATATGGGCTAAAAGGTAGTATTTAACCTCCCATTAAAGCACAAAAAAATTTGTGAAGGGGAGTAGAGGGGAGGACATTTTACGATCGCACTGTATAGCATTCAAGCATTCATCAGAGCACATCTCCTTGTGGGACACCCTGTATATCAAATTTCAGTAGAATTTATTGTTAATTTGAACTTAACCGTCTAAACAAATTACAAAATATTCGTTTTGTAGATATCGTTTACATTTATGTACATGTTAATACTTTTTCTTAGAGAAACTTTGAAACTAACTTTTTATGATATAAAAAAGGGGTCGTTTTAATTTGAAAAAATTTTGTTATCTTGTTTCGATTCTGCCTGTGTGACTGTCGTTCGCTGTCAAATAAAAACTTTGTTCTTAATGCCCATCAGCTCCGCCACTGAAGGCTTGCATTCACGTCTTCTCGATCACAATGCGAAATTATTGTATGATACATGAAAACTCCCACGTGTAATTACCACATTGCGTACGACCAGCAAAAAATGATTAATTGTGAGGCGCTGATGGGCTGGGAAGTGGGAACGCGCTTTTCTCCTGCCTCCATTCATTCATTCATGCAGGCTGGAGAATGCGTAGTGCGCTACCTTGTAATGATTTACTGGGCCACATGCAGTGTTGTACGCATAATGTCGTGTCGTTCATTCATAAAACACTGCATTGTTGATATGGGTTTATCGGCGGTTCACGTGCTACGGTTCCAGCATTCCCTGTGACTTATAACCTGCGGTTGCACCTCTGATACGTGGTTCCAGCGGAGGAAGTGGCCAGCCTTTCCAATTTCCAGGCCCCGTCGTAATCGCGTAGGCTCCGCCAGCGGAACGAGGTGGTTGTGTTCGTTCGTACCTTCTGTCCGCACCATCCCATTCATTTTTTCCGGATATGGAGAAAACATGGCGGACGAGAACTTTAAAGTTAGAACTGAGGAGCGCCTGAAAATCAAAATAGGTGAGTCCGTTAACCGTACTTTCGGCCCGATTAACCGAAATTGCGTCCCGTGCTCCTCCATGTTAATCAAGGCTTTTAAACCTACCTTTGCATGCATGACTCATATTACACCGAACTCGAACCATTATTTTCGCATTCTGAGCGCAGGTGGTGCTATTTTACCTAATTACACGCGAAATTCCGTACCCTGCATTCCAATTTCACTGTTAACCTTCAATTTTTGCCAGGAGAAGCCAAAAATTTGCTAAGTCGCAACCATGGCTCAGCCCTGCACAGAGACGTCTACTGCATTCTGTCCTTGGACCAAGAAGAAATCTTCCGCACGTCCACAATCGAGAAAACCCTCAGGTAATTGAGCCCTTGTTTATCAATTTTACATTTTGAGGTTATGTTTGTTATAGCCCGTTCTTCGGGGAAGAGTTCCAGTTCGAAGTGCCTCGAAAGTTTAGATACCTATCTGTTTACCTGTACGATCGCGACAGACACCTGAAGCAGGACAAGGTTATTGGGAAGGTGGCTATTAAAAGGCAAGATCTGGCTTCGTACAACAATAAAGACCATTGGTTTACAATTAAAGCAGTGGACGCTGACTCCGAGGTTCAGGGAAAGGCCAACATTGACATTAAATTCGAGCCAGTTAACAATAGGAACAAATTGAATTGCCAGAAACGTTTGCTAGTGCGTGTGATTGAGTGTTCAGATTTGACTTTGAAGAACGGTTCGTGCGACTCGTTTGCGTTAGTGTGTGTGATTTATTCGAACGGGAAGAGGATCACAAAGAGGACTAAAGTACGCAAAAAAACTGTGTGTCCGCAATTTGAGGAGTTGTTTGAGTTTGATGGTAGTGTAGGACAAGACAAAGACAAAAACTCTTCTTATACCGTTTGTCCGGAGAATGAAGGCGAGATCTGCGAATTACACGTATCGTTTTGGCATGACAGTCCTGGGATGGGTGACGATGTCTTCCTTGGTGAGGTCCGGATTCAGCTTCGAGGGTTACAGCAACAAAATGCAGCTCTTAGGAATGCGTGGTATGTGTAATATTAAGAAAAATCGTAATAATGGTTTTTTATATGAAACGGAAAGGAAAACTTTTATTTATTTATTTCTGTTTTGAAGTTTAATGTGTTATTTATTGGTTTTTATATAAAATAGACTTTCTGACCCATTGCATTGTTTGCAAGTGGGGAGAAAGTTCAAATAAAGTTGTTAGTCAGTCCCTACTGGTGTAACTTCTTCAATTAGAAGCAAGTGTAGACCAATTAGTGATGTTTCTGATGGTGTAATTAGTATTGTTTTAATAATTACTTGCTGAAGAAGCACAAAAAATGAATAGACTATTTCTGATTTAAGACGAGCACTATGTAGTCATGTCTGTTTTATTTACAGAAACTTTTGTCTGTAAAGTGATATTATTAAACTTAATGCCCCATGTTTTCAAAATGTTTATTAGTGCAGCCGATATAATAGCTAGTACATTTAAACAAATGACTAGTCATATCATAAAAACAAAAGAAACTTCTCACTGATACAATGCTCTTGGGAAAATAACCGTCTGGGTTATGTGAATAAAATAAGAACCATTGAAGGACCCAAATCATTAAACTCTTTGAAATATCTGCTGTTGAAATAAATCATGTAACTAAAATTTAAATGTTATACAGGACGTGTCTAGTTTTGAATTAACTAATTATTTTGGTATTGAAATTACTGTAACATTTGTTAGTATTCACATGTGTAGATTCCCTAATATAAGTAAGACGGTGTGTGTGTTCAAATTTGATGCTCATCATGGGGATGTCGTAAATAGTAGGAGGAAAATCTTTAATTAGAAAAAAAGTGCTCGTTTATGAGGCCAATTTATTAACACTTATTTTCCCAAAACAATACATAAGTTAAGAGATGCAAATAACAAACTAAAATGGGTCTTTTATTAAACTCTTCATTATTTTATGTATCTAACTGGAATACAAAAAAATAGTTATAATCTGGTGGGCTCTTTCAAGAGTATCTTTGTAAAAACCAATGAATACCAACAAAGTATAAGGAAATTTGTTCTGAAAACTTTATAAACGTACAAGCTTACAGTAAAACAGTTAAATGGAAACTTTTAAAGACCAATAATTTTCTTGTAGACATGACTTAGCATTATTTAACACAATTATTTTATTTAATTATGTATTCTCGTAGCAGGTAAAAATTCATAGTTTGCATGAAAGGGAAAAATATGTAGTTATTGGAACTGTAATGATTATTAAACAGCCTGTTTATTATAGCAGATATGCTAACGAAATCTTTAGAATGGCAGCAGAGAAATGCATTGCATAAATAACTTGTAATTACTTGGTAATCATCATCATCATTGGCTCGAGAACCCGTGTGGTATTCGGCCGTCCTTTACGAACTATCAAAATCCTGTTAAGTTGGAGCGGATTAGTCTCCATATTTCTTCTGAATTTCTTATACTTTTACGTTATACAGCTTTGTGGGATTTTGCACTATCTACTATTTCTCTTTCTTCTTGCACCTTTTCGCTCCAATTGTTTACTTCTAGTATTCTTAAGTCTTGTTTTACTTAGTCCATCCATCTTGCATGTGGTCGTCCTCTTCTGTTTTCTATTGGCTCCCATTGTTCTTATTGTTGCATGCTTGTTTTTTCTTATGACATGGCCTTTCCATCATATCCTTTGTAATTATATGCTTTTTTTGTCCCCCAGAATTTCGAAATTCATTAAATGTCTATATTCAGTTTTATTTACTTTCTTTGGACCCCTTATTGTTCTTAATATTTTTCTCTCAAAGATTCTTAATTGTTTTTCATAATTTTTTCTTACACTTCTTGTTTCTAGTGCGTATGTCACAATAAGTTTTATTAGCGTATTGTAGATTTTGAGCTTAGTGTGTTTACTTATACTTTTATTCTTCAATAATTTTTTATTCGCTGTGTATGCCCTCCATCCTGCTTGAATTCTGGCGTTTACTTGGTAGTAGAATTTATAAATTTTATAAAATTGTTTCGGTTGCGCAATATAGCACAAAACCTTCATTTTTTGAATGGCATGCTTATTTGATTTTTACCTTAACAAAAAAAACTTTTTTTAATTGTTTATGAATAGTACTGAGATATTTAAAAAAAAATGTGGCCCATTAAAATTACAAGGCAAGTTATGCCTACATCGAAACAGTGAATAAGGTAAAAAATTTAATTGTGTGCTTTACAATGAATCTCAAGTTTGATTAGTATAATTATGTTGCATGTTACTCGTAACTCTTTTGTCTTATAATGAGAATTTGATGTTGACTATAATAGTATTTCAACCATTGTAACATATTTAATTCCCCGGTGGGTTCAATACTGATCCTCAATGACAGTTTGAACCGTAGATCTGCTATTCACATGCCAACATTTTTTTAAAATATAGACCGTCTGTTATAGAAGATACACTAGAGGGACATCCAGAATAGTAAAAAATGATAGGCAAGTTGAACGAAACAAAGGTTTTCTTAGGAGTGTACTTTAAATCTATTTTTCTTCCCCAAAAACAGCTTAAAAATTTTGTTTCCTTTTTGCTCATTTGGTTTTGCCATTACTAAAAGTAAAAAAATTAGTAATCATATAAAATCTTATAAGTACAGAGAAAAAACACACTATTTACAACAGTACCAATCAGATATGCATTCCTTTTGAGAATATAAGTTTGTTCTATATCTCTAAAAAGAAACACACAAAAAACTCAAAAATATTTATTGTAAGAGCTACTAATAAATATTTTTCGCTTGAATATTTATTTCTTTCACCTCCCATGAGGGTTATTTAATTTAAACCAACTTGCAAATGTAATTGTTCATTCATTTCTAATAAGCTACGTATATTTTGGGCAATATCAAGTTTAAAAGTCTAGAACTGCTGTCTCATTCAACCGATGTATCTCTTACCATTCTGGAGATCCCTGTAGTGTACCTATTATAATTGACAGTCTGTATTTAATGTAACATCAAAAATATTGTACCATAGAGTAAGATCTGAACTATGTAATAAGTTTCAATGACAACAATAATAAAAAACGTTTTTTTTTAATTTGTTTATAAATAGTACTGAGATATTTAAGAAAAAACATTTTTCAAATAAAACTAAAAAATGGCAAATTTATAAGAATTAAACAATTAAAAAACTTTTAGCTGTCGAAATACCCTATTTTTGATTCTATTTCTGAGGGTACAACTTTTTTAAATAGAACACCTTATGTCTTATTAAATATTTTAATGACTCTATTTTTCCTGTACCTAAAAGAATTATTCCCTTCCACAAATTACGGATAATAAACTAGTATATTTTTATGTTTAATCTTTTAGTGCTTTGGAGGAGAAAATTTCACGTATTTAGTTAACAACTGTTATTGGAAACACTGTCAGGAAAATAAAATCGGAATGCGTTTTATAAATTCAAACATTTCATATAGTCAAACCTCAATTAGTCGAAGTCAAATTCCTATAGCAAATCTCTCTCTCGACATGTAGAATATTATTTTCATCTCCTATCACTTTAAAAATGTTAAAAATTGTGGTGGTAGCTTAGTTGGTAGAGCGCTCGCTTTATTAGTAAAACGTCGATTCTAACTTGGGTTCGAGACCTTAACATTACTATGCAGATTTATCCAAATCTTGTCTGCAACCCACCACACACAATTTCCAAAGCCGGCTTGCAACCGTGGGATTTTAATGCTAAAAACCTTCTCTGGAATTTCTTTCGTTCGGATTCAACGTTAAACTGTAGGTCCCCCGTGTTTCTATCTTAGCGCTGAGGAGAAATACGTGGCAGAGAAGAGGCCGATGCCCAGCAGTGGGACAAAAAGGCTGTCAGTGATCACTTTAAGACTTAAAGAGGTACACTGTAATTATAGTTCTTACGCTGAGCAATTTTCAGTTTCGGATTAGCGCTTTATTTGCACGGCACACACTGAACGCATTTCTGTCTTTGTTAGTTGCTTGCAGATTCATATTTCCGACAAAGACGCATGTCGTAGTAACATCTGCGAACGAAACAAGACCTACACTGTACAGTAGAACGCAAATAGGGCTGCGGGTGTCTTGGAGGTGCGCGTTGACAAATCAGTGGAGTTGGCAGCGGAGCTTACTTTTCACTTGACTCTCGAGCGGGTAACATAGGTACATTCCCTTAAAAAGTAGCAGCTTCCAAAACTTATTTGTTAAACTTGCTGTTGATTGATTATTGCAATTTTTTTGTGTATTTTTTATTAATTCAACCCATTTAACCTTTTCTTTTGTGTACATTTATTTAAAGCTTGTAAATTATAATGGTAAACGGATTTGGAATTGGAAAGTCATTGGACATTTCTTAGAAACGTCTTAAATGTAGGTAAAACTAAAGTTCCTTTAAAATTAGATATAACTTTATGAGCGTTTAATGGCTCATTAGCACTTGTAATCTTAATAATGCTTAGAAATAGCTTTCACACTTTACATAAAAACACAAGTTAACTTTTGCGGCTGAATGTACTGGCAGTGTGACGTATGTACTTCGTCTCTGTCACTCATTCAACATCTTTGTTTATCTTGTGCGCAGCTGAGCCGCAACGGTATTTGCGGTCTACTGTACGTGTAACGTATTCTGTCGTCTGACACGTTTAGTAGAATGAAACAGAGATACTTGAAGAATGTCGCGCAGATGTAGGCAAACGTCAATGTAAATCTGTTTCCAGTAGTATTTAAAATGTTTTAGTGGTCGATATAATTTGTAATATAATATTTGATTCTCTAAACATACCTAAGAGTTTTTATTTACAATGTTGTTTATACTGAAATTGTGGTATGTATTAAGAGGTTGAAGATAAAATAATAGCATTTATCTACTTTGATTTAATAATAGGTCCATTATGATACCGAAAACAGTTTAATAATGGAGGCTATTATTAAACTGTTTTTGGTAATAAAATCCTCTATTATTAAACTGTTTTTGGTAACTTTTTGGTTTTTAAGATTGGTGACATTTGCTGTCATTTTGGTCATAAACGACAAAATGTCAGATGTCGAATATACATAACCACAAACTCTATCAGAAATTTTGAATTTCTACATAACAAGTATCTCAAAGTAGATAAAATAGTATATTATACTCGTTTCATAACGGGCATTGAAGCACTTGTTCCATTGGAGCACTCCTCGCTACGCTCGTCGTGCCCCAAACCCACGCGTGCTACAATAAGCCCGTTATGAAACTCGTATAATAATATACTAATTTCTATTTCGGTTTTATAAAGCCGTTCTAAGCGCACTGTTTTAGCTTAAAAACAGTACGTTAAGGAGGCCTATAATCGTACTGTTTTTAGTTTGTTTTTTTTACGATGTTGGTAGTTCGATTTGAATTTGAAAGTTTGAAATGTCAGTTTCAGCCACCTGTCAGTGCTGCCATAAGTGTTTATAAAAACTCCCTAGTAATCGATTTGACGTAAAATTTTTTACATAAATTTATTTAAAATACCCTTAAACTTCCTCAATAGAAAAAATAGTATAAAGAACACGTTTCATAAGACCACTTGTCGCACTCGTCCGTTGAAAAACTCGACGCTTCGCGTCTCGTTTTTCAAACTTGAACTCGTGCGTTAAGAGAAGGCCTTATGAAACTAGTTCTTTAATATACTATTATCTACTTTGATTTAATAATAGGTCCATTATGATACCGAAAACAGTTTAATAATGGAGGCTATTATTAAACTGTTTTTGGTAATAAAATCCTCTATTATTAAACTGTTTTTGGTAACTTTTTGGTTTTTAAGATTGGTGACATTTGCTTTCACTTTGGTCATAAAACGACAAATGTCAGATGTCGAATATACATAACCACAAACTCTATCAGAAATTTTGAATTTCTACATAACAAGTAACGGGTGTTCAAAAACTAGTACGTTTGGAGTAGGCCATGAGTTAACAAAACAAGAGACACAGTATGTCTTTACTTAAACATGAACCAAAATAAACGTCAAAATAAATTGAGGTTATAAACGAGGAACTTTAATTTACACTTAAAAATTAATTCATGAACAGCAAAGTGAATTACAGCTATAAACTAAAAATTTAGTTTACAATTTAATTGATTAAATGATTAAAATGTCCACCATCAGATTCAATACATTTTAAAACCCTATTTGTGACTCCATTAACTGCATTTATTAGAAACTGAGGCATATTATTTATTTCTTCAAACTTCTCATTAATTCGTAGTCTTAATTCTTCCAAATCATTAATAGGGGTTTGATATATTGAATTTTTGATGAAAGGCCATAAACAGAAATCACAAGGGGCCAGGTCGCAAGATCGTGCAGGCCAGGGAACTTCAGTGTTTCTGCTAATAAGTCTATCATCATAGAATTCCCTAATTAATCGTAAAGTTTCGACTGTACAATGTGGTCTTGCTCCATCCTGTACGCTTTTTTGGTCGCCCACCCCCTTTCGATACAACACAGCCACGGAATTCTGCAGTGCAGTTCTCTACTGAATAAGTCCAAACTCCGTCTACTTTTGTTGCCTTGCGGAAATAACTTTCAACTATGAACATTTTTTGTTCTAACGAAAACACCATTTTGTAATGCGCAAATTCTACCTACAAGAAATAATTTTTAGTACATAATGCGATTTTGGAACTAATTACTTACAGGAGAGACAAGTAATCAACTGTCAAATAACAATTATTTAGATAACCTCAAAACATCAGGTGTTTGCGGCTCGGCAGCTGGTTATGAAGCGACATACATTTACCGACGCATAACTGATGCACAGCCTACTATAAACGTGGGAGTTTTTGAACACGGTTTACATATCTCAAAGTAGATAAAATAGTATATTATACTCGTTTCATAACGGGCATTGTAGGGCTTGTTCCATTGGAGCACTCCTCGCTACGCTCGTCGTGCCCCAAACCCACGCGTGCTACAATAAGCCCGTTATGAAACTCGTATAATAATATACTATTTTGTTATACAGCCAATTAAAGGTAATTACAGTTACTGGAATGTATTCTTGAAAATGGTAAATGGTAAAACAGGCGTAAACAGTATGAGTAAAATATACAATAATTTAATAACGAAACTGTACGTACCACCACTGTAACCACTGTTGAATACCACCAAGAGCAACTAAATTAAATATAACACTATGTAATGTGCACTTTTTTTATTAATGGCAGGTTGTCTTTCCTTTGCTGCACTATTTTCCGTATGGTGCGTAAACTTATTTTTAATGCATCTAACTCGTTTCCGAACCGCTACAACGTCGCGAAATGGGCCAAAATAGTCTTTTTCGCGCGTAAAATAATTGAATAGATTTAACCCAAACTGTTGACACTGCGCATTCAAAAAATTTCCGGACATTTGTAACAGCGTTTTCTTTTTAGAATAGCTAAACACCAACTAACAGCCAATGTTGAACTGGCTGTTCATAACAATAGTGCTACGTATATTAGTGAAAATTTGGGACTTGTAAAAAACAATTCCCTCAACAGTTTTTACACATCTGGTTGTCATAATTTTGACCGGATCTGGGACGGGGTTGACAAAGGCTCCGGCATTGTCGTCGAAATAGTTTTCACTTCTCAGTTCCCCAAGTGTATGTTTTACCATTTACCATTTTTAAGAATACATTCCAGTAACTGTAATTACCTATAATTGGCTGTATAACAAAAATGCTATTAACTTATCTTCAACCTAGTAATATCAATTTCCACAATTTCAGTAATAAACAACATTGTAAATAAAAACTCTTAGGTATCTTTAGAGAATAAAATATTATATTAAAAATAATATCGACCACTAAAACATTTTAAATACTGCTGGAAACAGATTTACATAGTGCCGTTTGCCTACATCTGCGCGACATTCTTCAAGTATCTCTGTTTCTTTCTACTAAACGTGTCAGCCGACAGAATGCGTTACACGTACAGTGTAGGTCTTGTTTCGTTCGCAGATGTTACTACGACATGCGTCTTTGTCGGAAATATGAATCTGCAAGCAACTAACAAAGACAGAAATGCGTTCAGTTTGTGCTGTGCAAATAAAGCGCTAATCCGAAACTGAAAATTGCTCATCGTAAGAACTATAGCAAAGGCGATTTTCAATATTTTAAGTACTCATTTGTGTACCATTTTCCAACAGTATTCCCACAAATTGCAAAGTATAAAAATAAATTGGTCCAATAACTTGATTATTTATTTAGGTATGTGGTTTAATGCTTTTATTTAGAAGAATCAAAGGAATGCAATATATGAAATTGAGTTCCACTTAAGAAATAGCTAAAATGACTATTTTTTGCTGTAAAAATTATGGATTATATGCTTTAATTTACTGAATTGTAAATAGTTTTAATTTTACGGAAATGGTTGTAATGTATGAAAAAATAAATTAAGTATTGTATGCACATTCTAAAGCTAAACAAATTATCTCCATACTACTTTGGTGTAAAATAATTAGTGAAAGCAGTATTTACAACTTTGATATTGTATTTTAGTTGTTTGTGTCAAATCTGAATCAATACTGCATATAAACTACTATGTAGAAGTAAAATTTAAAATACATCTAATTAGCAGAGTCTGATATTATGTACAAGCTAATTGTTAGAAGTTCTACTGACTGAAAATAATAAAAAGCCACATATTATATCAAAACAAATAGCCAATTCAATAACGCAAAGCGATGGCTTCAGCAAAATTGAGCCCATAATGTGCTTAGTTTTTCCCATTTAACCAAACTTTAACTACTGTAGGGAATTCCCAATGGTGGGCATGGAATTTCATACACACATTGCTACACTGATTTTATTTAACATGTTTTTGGGTTACATTGTAAACTGTTGTGGTAACAACATTTCCTATTAAAAGCCTGACTATCTAGTAAAATATTTAAATAATGAACGTAAACGTGTTTTAATCAGATTTTATTTGAATTGGATGTGAATTTTTTTTATTAAAAAAAGGATTTCCCATTGATGATTAAAATGCTTAATTAAAATTTTGCACGTAATGTTATAGGTATTCAATGTCTTATTGAAACTTATTAGATACTAATTCAGATCTTACTCTATGGTACAATATTTTTTAATGTTACATTAAATACAGACTGTCATTTATAATAAGTACACTACAGGGATCTCCAGAATGGTAAGAGATACATCGGTTGAAAGAGACAGCAGTTCTAGACTTTTAAACTTGATATTCCCCAAAATATACGTTGCTTATTAGAAATGAATGAACAATTATATTTGCAAGTTGGTTTAAATTAAATAACCCTCATGGGAGGTGAAAGAAATAAATATTCAAGCGAAAAATATTCATTAGTAGCTCTTACAATAAATATTTTTGGGTTTTTTGTGTGTTTCTTTTTAGAGATATACACCAAACTTATATTCTTAAAAGGAATGCATATCTAATTCGTACTGTAGTAAATAGTGTATTTTTTCTCTATGCGTATAAGATTTGATATGCTTACTTATTGTTTTACTTTTAGTAATGGCAAAACCAAATGAGCAGAAAAGGAAACAAAATTTTTAAGCTGTTTTTGAGGTAGAAAAATAGATTTAAAGTACACTCATAAGAAAACCTTGGTCTCATTCAACTTACCTCTCATTTCTTACTATTCTGGACGTCCCTCTAGTGTATCTTGTATAATAGACAGTCTACATACATTTTTAAAAATGTTGTCAAGTGAATATCAGATCCAGGGTCCAAACTTGTCATTGAAAATCAGCATTCAACCCAACAGGGAATTAAGTATGTTACAATGGTTGAAATACCATTAAAGTCAACATCAAATTCTCATTATAAAACAAAAGAGTTACGAGTAACATGCAACATAATTATACTAAACAAACTTGAGATTCATTGTAAAACACACAATTAAATTTTCTACCTTATCCACTGTTTCGATGTAGGCATATTTGCCTTGTAATTTTAATGGGCCACATTCCTGTTTAAACTGGGTCATCATTCAGTATTTGAATGTACATTAATATGTAATCTATTTTCTAAACCTCATATATTAGTAGTATTTATGTCGCTCTGTATGAAGGTCCAATTAGATGATTAAAACTAGTGTAAGTCTATGCCTAACCAAAAAATTATGTTTGACTAAACATTTCCAAAATCATTACTATAATAAATATACAAGGTATATCAGATGTAATAAGTTATTCTCTGACTTTCCAAACTTTTCCTTTTTTTTTAGTGAAGGAAGGGAAATTTTCAAAAGACCTCCAGCTACTCCGGAGAGTGTCGGATTCATCTGGGGGTTAGCCCAGGCACTTACCGACTAAAACCCCTCCTTCTCTTCCTCAACGCACACTGGAAACCACCCTTCGGCATTACCTCAGTGTGGCTTGTCTGTTGCTTCTTTCTTTTCTTCTTTTTCCCTCTTTTGGTCACACTTCTGCATCTGCTCTTCTCGACCTTTCGTCTTCCTCTTTTTTTGTCATTATGGTTTCAATGCCCTTTCAATCATATTTCCCGGACTGACTTGTCGTCCCACTGTGATGTTAACTTCTTGGCGTATTTCCTCCCAATTTTGGCAATGGAAGAGAGTGTGCTCCGCCGTGTCAATCCCATCTTCGCAGTATAAGCAAGTGTCTGTATCAGCCTTTCCAATGCGGTAGAGGTAGCTCCTGAAGGTTCCGTGTCCCGTCAGGGCCTGAGTCAGATGGTAATCGCTCCCTCCGTGCGTTCTTCCTATCCAGTTGTTTATGTTTGGTAATAGCCTGTGGGTTCAGGTGCTACCTCTCCACCCCTCCCATCTTCTTTGCCACTTTCCCATTGCTCTTGCCTTGTATATCGCACCTTTCTTCCGCCAGCAGTTCCCATGGTATGGTGCCTACCAAGATTAAAGCCGTCTCTGTGGCGATAATTCTATACCCTCTATTTATGCTTATCGCCATCCTTCTCTGAGTTGTGAGGGCTATTTCTCTGTATTACCTGTACTTGAAAGCTTCTGCCCATATAGGAAGGTTGAGTCCGCCACTGCAGCCAGCAGTCTACGTTTTGCCTCCCTCGATCCCTCAACCCTAGGCATTATTTTGGCTAGGGCCTTTAACGTTTTCCCGGCCTTTTCTGCCGCATTTCCTACATATTGTCCGAAGCTTAAGTTTGGATCGAAAACCACTCCAAGGTATTTCAGGGATTTTTTTGGCTCTATCGTTGTCCCCATTAGTTATTTCGTGATGGATCTTTTTTCTTCCGCTGATCATTATCGCCTCTGTCTTCTCGGGTGCCAGCTCAAGGCCTCTGTTTTGGAGCGACCTTTTGATTTCTTCTAGCGCTATATTTGTCCTGCGTACCAATTCTTCCACCTTCCTGACAGTGGCTATTACGGCCAAATCATCCGCATAGGCTAGGGTTTTTACTCCTTCCGGCATCTGTAGCTTCAACACTCCATTGTATACTACGTTTCACAGAGTCGGTCCGAGGACCGAACCCTGTGGGACTCCCGCCGTTACTGTGTGGGTTATCCCGTTTTCAGTTGTTATCTCTCGCTGCTTCAGATAGTTTTTTATGAGGTTTACGAGGTAAGTTGGTATTTTCCTTCTTTCCAACTCCTTGACAATTTCCCTCCGCGGCGCTGTCTCCAAGGCATTTCTAACGTCTAGGGTAACGAGCACGCAGAAATTTCTTCTCTTATGGGGCTTCCTCATTTCCGCTACTGCCATCTCTTTGACCCTACGGGCCGGGCCGCGTGTATAGTGGATCTTCCCTGTATAAAGCTGGTTTTCTGATAGGTCTTCTTTTTTCCGCAGCTCTTGTTTGAACCTGGTCGCTATAAGTTGTATCAGCACCTTCCCTAGTACGTTTAACATACAGAGGGGTCTATATCCCCGTGGGTTCTCGTCCGGTTTGTTGGGCTTTTATCAGCACTGGGCGCGCCTTTTTCCAGATGTCCGGAAATTCCCCCTCCCTTAAATGGTTGTTCATTACATGTAGTACTTCTTTGGGCCTTAGTTTTGTGGTACGTTTCACTATTTCCGGCACTATCCGTCTGTACCTGAGGCTTTCTTATTTTTAAGTTTTCCGACCGCCTTCTCGAGTGCTTCCGTAAACAAGCTATCAGCGTCAATTTCTTGTATGTTGCTTATCCAATTTATTTTGGGGTGTTTCGGGAATAACTCTTGTATTATTTTCTTCTGTAGTCCTCCCGCAAGCCGTTGAGGTGTGCCCGTTATCCTCTCGGTGACAATCTTGTACCCTAGGCCCCGTGGGTCTGTTTCCACGTCTTTACACAGGTCTCTTCATTTGTTTCGTTTGGAGCATTTTATCTTTTTCTTTAGTGTTTTCTTGGCCTGCTTTAGTCGTATTTCTTTTTCTAGTATGTCATTTTCATTATTGTTCCTCCCTCTGGCTTTCGTTACCGCCCTCCGTTTAGCTACGCATTCCGTTCTCAGTTCTATTTGCGGGGTCCACCAGTATTTTGGTTTGTGCGTATATTTCGATTTTGGGAGACTTGGCATAGCTTCATTACATGCTTCAGTTACCGCCTTTTGGATTTGTTTTGCGCAGCGCATATTTTCTTCTAATATTCTTATCGTATTCTCAAATACTTCTATATTTAGTCTCTTGATATTCCATCTTTTCCATGTTGTAGGGTTGTTTCTTTGTATGTCTTCAACTGTCGTGGTATCTATCGAGAAGGTTATGTAGTGGTGAAATATATACTGACAAGATTGTATAGAACGATTATACAAAATTGTTTTAAATTAACAAAGTTGTATTTTTATTGCAAAATTCAACATAACCGAAGAAACAATGTATTTCTCTTTAGATAAAACATTTTTCAATCTATATTTTTAAGATTTGCAATTCTCTGATTATTTCTCTTGCGGAGGATGCTCTGGATTTTTAAACTTATGACTTGAAAATTGCATTCTTCGTATCAAAATATACAGAGAAAGTTTACAGAAGTCACTAAATCTATCAGCTCGACTTCTTGATAATTTGGCGGTTTATTTCCAATAGATCGTGTAAGTCAACACAACTTCTTCTGATCTACCTACAGATTTACGTCTTAATAGAGCAATTTTTCTAACCCACATCACATATTTTAATTGCTTATCTTGTGCCAACATATACTATTTGTGCAGGAAGTAGATACTGTATTTTACATCATTTGAAATAAATATTGATTGCGGTGGTTTGCTCAAGGAGGGCAACGTATAAAATGAATGCAATAAGTGTCTAGTTGTAAGGAGATTGCCCAAGATAGCGTGTTGTAAACTTAAGTGTACTAAAGTTATCAAATATTGACAGATTACTTTTGCTTACTAGGATCTTAAATTTACTATCGTGCCAGTGATAAAATCTGACATCCTGTTTTCCGTTTGTGAAAAAAATTGAAGTGCTCAATAATGGACCAGATAAGGTTAATGGTGTGATAAAATTTATGATTGCTTTGCATTAGCAGGAATTATATAAAAGATCTAAGTCACTGTAAAACCTTGTGAATGTAATACTAACTTTAAGAAAGTTCATTATCAAACAATCATTACAGGGTATTCTCTTTTAATACTGGAAATGTTAACTTACCTGTGAAGTTTAAATAAATGATCTTCCTGTACTGGGTGTCATTGAAAGTTAAAGCAACTCAGTTTTTAAAATGATTGTGTATAATATTGAAATTATATTTTGTGTGTACAATGCTGTTTTCCTCTTTACTCAATTGTACATTTTATAAGACTTTAGTTTAAATTATATTTTATCTATATAAACGTCTGTAAAAAATTGAGTACAGAATTTAGCAACAAGTCAAAAGTATGAAAGTACTTGTGGAAAACGTGGAAGTTCCATAATATCTGAATATGTTTTGACAAACAAAGTAATTTGTAGTAATATTTACCAACCAGCGTGCCATGACTTAACATACATTTCATGTAGGATTATTCTATCAAACAAAATATTGTGACGCCTTTAATCTTTACTACATACAAAAATTAGTTGAATTGCAAAAACAACCTCGTAACTCCGCCACTGCTTAGGTAGAAAGTTAACAATTTGACAAATGTTAGTATCCCGGAAACCCAATCGAAGAAGGATTAGGTTCCAACAATTAATTTATAGGCGCCACCGACATAATTTTCTAGCATCGTCCGAGGTGGTAAATGAGAAGTCGGACCTCAAGATAAATAATCGCCTACCTTTATATCTACTATCTGTCTTTTATGTAAACTTAATTCCAGATAATTCGTCGTAAAAGAAAAGACAAGTTGCAACCAAATTTCTTTTTAATTGAAAAAAAAAAACAAACCCACAATTCTAATACTTCGATACAAGGTAAAATAAATTAGTAGTCCCAATTTTACGTTTATGGAACTTAACATAACTAAACTGAAATTGGGAGAGACTCAAACAATGTTCAGGACCTTTATTGCGCTACTAGAATAAGATAGCATTAAATTTTTAGCGCATTCATTAACGTAGGAGGCCTCCGAGGAACGAATTCATGCGTGATTAGAACGATAAAAAAATGTTCAAGCTGTGAACTCTTGGAAACGCAATATCAACCCACTATCGGAGTACCCCGTATATATGATTTACGTAAAATTGTTCCCCTAATAAATGAAATATTACAATAGTATTTCTTAGGTACACATATCCCCAATTAAAACGCCAATGACACAATTCCGTGACCCCAAATCAATTATTAAATTAATTCTTAAATAACGATAATGAAACCGTAAACAACAAGGCAAGGTTACACAATTTTTAAAATGTACAGTTTAAATGCACTTTTCAAGATGTGGCGGCAATCAGCGGGACCGTGCACCAGACTCCTATCTATAGCCCCAGGCGTCCACTCGGTTCGGGAAAAACCTTCCCAGGGTTACTCGTCGATGACAGCATATCCATTTGAACAATACGTATGAATGTAGAGTTTTTTCTACTGTGTCGCCTTAATTTCGGGGCGTCCAGCCGCACGAATATTTTGCCTAAATTAAATTTATCGGAGATTAGAATTAAGGTTCTGGAAATTAAGACAAGACAAAAATTTTCTGGTAATAACTAACTCGCCAGTTGATGGACACTGGCATAACACTAAACAAAATCTTCTTGACCGAAGTAAATTCTATATTGGAAATAAATTCCTGGAGATTTGCTTCCCTTTAACTATGGGATAAGCTCCTGTGACTCTCAAAGTGGAAAATGAATTCCCAATCGATAAACGGTTTAAAAGAAATAGCTCGCTATTCACAATATACTTCCGGTAAGACCGACAATACTCAACCCACTGTCTTAATTACGGAAAACTGTCTTTTAGAATCTCCTTCCCCCCAACTTTTGAAACTCAAACACTCACTGCGACGACTTGACAGGAACGTAACTTCGAAATATTAATAAGTCCTATAATCATGTGAATAACTAAATATGTAAAAAGGGTTGCCTTCTTTTAGGCGCGGAAATCGTTACAATATATTTTAGAACCCTTGCTGATGTATGAACGTTGGTAAAAATGATTTTTGAAATATTTATTTTTGTCAAATGGAAATTGATGGAACACTAAAAATGCAGTTTAAAAGTTGTTATCTGGGATTTTCTAGTTTAGTTTAAGTGAAGTTCTGTATAAAAATTGTATGGAGAAATTATATTTGAAAATTGTGATGGTCCAAGGTACCACTTATTTTTTTTTAGTAAATAATTATAATTTGAGTTTATTTTGATAGACCAAATAAAATGTTTTTTTAATTATCCCGCAAGTTAATTTTGTATAATATGTAGCTTTTAACAGGTCTTTTAAGTCCACGAATTCGTTATTCTTTTCCAGAACTTCCTGTTTTTGGCTTTGTCCAGTTCTTTGTATCTGTTCCTCTTAAATCTATCATAATCTCTCATTATTTTACCAGCCTAGACATTTTAACTGAGTCGTATGCCCTTTTAGAACAGTATCACTGGTGGGATTTTATACTCTTAGCACATTGTTAGTATTCTTTTCAGCATACAGATTTGTTCCTTTCCTCTTTCTGAAATCAACTTGGTTATTCTATCTGCGCTTCTAACCTAACTTTAATTTTTAAAATTAGTGTCGCTACTGTGGTATAGATCACATCTAGTAGGAATATACGTTTATAGTTGTTGCACTCTTCTTCGTCTCCATTTTTCAGGGTGTGTTTTATAGACGCCTTTTCCCAAGTTTTAAACATTTTTCCTTCTCTCTAGATTTCAATATTAATTCATATTTTTTGTGTCTCAGAATGTTGTTCCATTGTACCTGGGATTTTGAAATTTTTTAGCTTTTTCATGATATCTTTTAATTCTTCCATTGTAGGTTCTGTGAATTTGTTATCTATCACAATTCTTAATACTTACTTTTCTTCTTCCTCTTCTATGTCTGCATTTAACATTTCATAGAATTATTCTCTCCACCTTTCTCTCAGTTGTTCTTTCCCGCATATCCAATTCTCGTCTTTTAAATAGGTGCAAATTACGTTGACATCTGTGAAAAAATTGTCAAAAAGGTAACGTGACTATCGATAAAGTAGAATTCTAACAAGACTTTATTATATTAGGTTAATGCATAAGTTCGTAGCGGTTTTCTTTATTTATTTTACATGAACGCACGACAAAGCAAACAAGCTGCAGCAATAAAGACCGCGAGCGAGATAAGAGAAAATGCGTGGAGTGTCGGCAGGCGGGATAAACACATGGTAAACATATTCTTTTCTGCTCGTTTGCGCATCGATGCGACGCCGACTTTGTACAAAAATTTGCTGTATGACACGACACAGAATTTTGTAAAAATACTTTGTACAAAATTCTGTGCCGTGTCATACAGGCCTATCTGATTATTTTTTTCCTTTCTTAATTTCTCGATAAAAATTCCATATTTATTTTGTTTTGTAATAGATTTCTGCTGCCTTAGAATAATTTTGTACAACTTTTAGGAAGAATATGAATGAAAAGTTTAACTCTCATTTTTTTAATGTATACATTATTGTTATACATTCGTTATCATATATAAAGGCTTTTTCCAGGCCATTTAGGCCCATTGCCGCGTGATTCTTCTCCATTCTACTAGGTCCTTTGCTTTCTTTCTCCAGCTGTTTATTTGTTTCTCCTCTTAAGTTCTGCAGCACTGCCTCACTCTATTTTCTTCTTGGCCTTCCCTTCTTCCTGGTTCCTTCTGGCACTGCCCATGCTACCCCTTTTACCGTTCTTGTCCCTTCCATACGCTCCAGGTGCCCTAGCCATTGTAGCCTTCTTGATTTCACTACATCACTTATTATTGGTTCCTTATACAGCTTGTAAAGTTCATTGTTGGTGCACCTTTCCCACCCTTCACCGATTTTTCTGCCTCCTTAGATTCTGCGTAGAATTTTCCTCTCCCATATTTCTATTTTATTTTTTAATTCATAACCCATGTCTCGCTTCCACATAGTACGGTTGGTCTTATTATTGTTTTGTAGAGATTTATTTTCGTTTTCAAAGATTATGATTAGATTACCACACTTGTCGTCGTTTGTAAAGTCATCTTGACCAGTTTAATTAACTTATCTGGGACTCGAAGCTCTCTCAGGGCGTTTGTCATTTTCTCCCTGTTGATTGTATCATATGCTGCCTTAAAATCTATGAACAGTAGATGTGCCGGTATTTCATACTCGTAACATAGCATCAGGGTTTGCCTCAGGATGAAGATTTGGTCCTTTGTTGATCTGTCCTTTCAGGAAACCTTAATCTATGATAAAATCCATTCTCCTATTTTTCATGCTGGAAAAGACGTCTATGACTTTGTTGTCAAAATCCGGGATAGACTGGACGAACTTCTTTTCTATTGATAGGACCGCCAATGCATTTAGTAACTAAAAGTGGCAAAATACCACCACGTCACACATGTCATCGCGCTCATAAATTGCTGAAAGTTCACTTTTAAATGTTACACTGTCCAACATAGGATAAGATTTCACAGTTTCATCAAAATATTTTTGTGGAAATGCAGCCTATAAGTTTTAAAATTTTGAGAATCGAATAATTTTGCTGCACTTAAGTGATCCCTAAAATCAAATCAGTCGCTAATTTGGCTTAAAATAGTGTCACATACTTCCTTTGCAATAACAGCTCTGTTATCTCCAGCTGTCGTTTTTTGTCTTTTCCTTGGAGGTTCTTCATTATTGCGTTCGTGATTGTCATTGTCAGTAGAATTACTAATTCGAATAATTTGCTGTTAGAATTGTTCAATTGCCTTTTGCAGTTGAGCACTGTCAATCCCGCGCATTTGAGTCTGATTAAATAATATTTCAACATGTGGCATGATGAAATGAAATATTTTCATCCAGTAGAGAAATTCCGGGCAATTCAAAAGTTTCAATAAACCACTTGCTTCACTAATAGTAACTGAATCCATCCCATCTTCGTCAATAATTTTGTCTAAACATTCTTTGAAAGAATGCTGGTGTTCAAATAATGTGTTCACAGTTCGACTTTTGAAAATCCATCGTGTAGGAGCAGCGCGTGGTAATCTACGTTTGACTATTTCATCAAGAATTGCCGTTCGTTTTGGCGATCGAGAAAAAAACTTGAAAATGACTGCAAATTTGCAAAGAAAATTTTTACATTTTTATTGCACTGTGCCGCTCGTTCAATAATTAAATTAAATTGATGCGCGTAACAGTGAATATAATGTGCATGTGGAAATGTTCTTTTGATAATGGCTTGGACACCATTTGTCTTACCACTCATTACGGGCAACTCTGCGTTCCAAATCCAAACATTCCAAACGTTGACTGAGAATAGGGAACGATTCGCTCGGTGCCCTATTCGCCTGGTATATCGCGTATAGCGAAGATAACCGATAGGCTACCGAATCATTCTCTAAATAGGTACAAATCAGAGCGTTCCCCGGAGCATAGTTTTGAGCGTGTTAGCCGCGCCTTTGGTGCGGAAGGAAAATTTGATACCATCGTTAAAATAATTAAATTAAAATAATGCACTGAATTACATGCGAATTTCTTTCTGTTTTTATCTTGGTGGTGGTACTGGTCAAGAATATGGGTCCCAAACCATATTCTAATTTATGTTATAATTAGATAATGTAAACATTTGCTAACCTAACCTAACCTAACCTGGTACTGGTCAAGGTTAGGTTAGTTAGGTTAAGTTAGGTTATGTTGGGACCGCGGTGGTCGAGTGCGAGAACGCATTGGCCACTCGAGGTCACAGTAAATGCAGTTGCTCCGTTGGGGCGATCGAATCCCGACTGGGGCGACCGCATTTGCTTAGTTAAGTTTAGGGTGCATGTTGCATGAATGTTTAGTATGTAAGGGACGCCCGCACCCCCCTGAAGTAATGCGAAAGCGGTTCCGGGGGGGGAACGGTAGTATGAATGTGTGGGAAAAAAAAAAGGTTAGGTTAGGTTAGCAAATGTTTACATTATCTAATTATAACATAAATTAGAACATGGCTTGGGACTCATATTCTTGACCAGTGCCGAAAACATACAAAAAAGTCTTGAAGGGTACATTTGTTATCATATACAAGCAAAATTACATTCAGATTCTAACAATGTTAAAATGTACAAGGTGTTATATATATGGTAATAAAGCTAAGGTAACCCTGGAAGGTCCAAGAAATGTGAAATAATATTTCACATTCCAGATTAGATTTTGATATTTTTAAAGGTAATTTAAAAAATACGGATGATCCAACTTCCATAAACACAGGATGCATCCTCATGTCTTCACATAATTATCTCTTTTATATAAATTTAATTTGTTTAGTTTTCATACCAGAAGATAACACCGCTATAAATGGACAAAATTAAACAAAAACGTGAACGTTATTAATTATTATATTATGTATATCTATTTTCCTTGTACTTATTACAAATGCATATTTTGAAACTAATTATAAACGGAATTCTTTCCAGGTATTTTCTTCAACCTCGGTCCACGAAAGACAGACCGATGCCATCTTGTGCAACACCACCAGGTACTCGACTGTCCGTTAACAGTACCTTAGGCTCACTTCGATTGAATGTACAGTATACGGCCGACCATGTTTTCCCCAACTTTGTGTACAATCCTCTCCGTGCACTCTTAATGCAAAGTCTGCAAGCCAAAGTAAGTACATGCCACCAATACTGGCGGTCCATGTTTGTTCACGTAGTTTCTTTTCCAGTCGATAACTTCTAGTGCAGTATACATCCTAGGGGAAATTGTGCCAAACAAAACTGAAATTGCACAGCCTTTGGTGAGAATTTTTCTGAATCAAGGAGAAATTGTCTCTATTATTCGAGCCTTAGCGGAAAAGGAAATCTCTAGCTTAACGTGAGTGTTATATGCACAGTTCATCAACTGTCTGCAAAAATATCTAAAACTCTTTTTTTATTCAAATATATTTCTGCATATACTTGCATGCACATGTTGGTTATAAAATACAGTATTATACAAAAAAAAAAAAAATAGAAAGTTGAGTATTATTTGTCAGCAAAATTCTTATCAATACTAAAAATTTAACTAATTACGTAAATATACAAATATTGTATATACTTATAAATTAACATGATTTTCAAGGAATTACGACAGGAAACAATTATTATCAAATAAGAGAAATGTTTACAAAACACATTTCTCAACTTAAATAATAAAGTCAGATTAGTTGTATTATCAAATAATTAGCCTTCACTTATTTCCAGTGACCCTACAACAATTTTTCGAGGTAACACATTAGTATCAAAAATGATGGATGAAGCCATGCGTTTAATTGGCTTACAGTACCTGCATAAAACGTTACGACCAACATTAGATTTAGTGTTTAACGAGAAGAAGCCCTGCGAAATTGACATAACTAGAATTAAGGATACAAATCTTACAAAGGCCAATTTAGCGAATTTAATAGAATATGTACAGAAGATATTTAAAGCAATAACTCAAAGTGCTGTCAATTGTCCTGCCCTCATGTGCCAGATTTTCCATAATTTAAGGGAGTGCGCTACCAAGTATTTTCCAAACAACCGAGAGGTTCGATATTCAGTTATTTCTGGTTTTATTTTTCTACGATTTTTCGCTCCTGCTATTTTGGGACCACGACTCTTCGATCTGACTACAGAACAAATTGTAATTAGATTGTCTTTGGTGTGTCGAGCTATTTTTTGAATGTAATCGATGTTTTAGGATTGTCAGACCAACAGGACACTCACGTTGATATCAAAAACAATTCAGTCTCTGGGCAACTTAGTGAGTTGCCGTTCTATGCAACAAGTATGCAAAGAAGAATATATGGAGTGCGTGTACAAGGAATTTGTCACAGATCAACACATGCAAGCCGTACGCCAGTTTTTAGAAATCATCTCTGCAAGTTCCAATGTACAAACTGTGGCAGTCGATGTACCTGTTACGCTTAAAGAAGGGTTGGTATCCAAACAACAATTGAAGTGTATTCATTTCTAAACTCTATTTGTTGAGTATTAAGCTAGAACGTAAACAAACGCTTGACAGGTGCGTTGATTTACTGGATGTGTATTTACGTAATATTCCTTGCGTTTCTAAATTAACATCAGAATTCTTGTGTAGTAGGACTCCCCCTACGATTACACGTTTCTGGAGCAACTTGCTCCATTTTAGGAAAATAAGCACCAGGCACTGTACAAACGCTCCGAAAACCGATAAGCACAGAAACTTAACCCGGTAATTACGAGTGCAAAGTAAAGGTCTTGAGCGTCAATTATTCCTGGGGTTTGCTCACGTTTGAATATTGAGTGTTAAAACCGGTGATACTAACAATAATTATGGCGAATGTTGGAACTTTGCAGGAAAAACCTGAAGCAGTTTTTATTTTTGCTAAAGCCAATCGAAACTTTCACGAAGCCGAGAGAATATTATGAAATGAACGTTTTCCCGACCGTCCTATTTCGAGAATGTATTTAAGAGAACTTGCGCAAAAATTTATTAACACTGGAATTGTCCAAAACAGGAAAAACCGTGGACGACCCGCAATTTTAGAAGACAAACTAATTCAGATAGTCGGTGAAATGGTAGTACCTTATCAGCAATCAACTTCACATGTAGCTGCGATATGTGATGTATCGGCGACCACTGTTAAAAAGTTATTAAAACGGCATAAGTTCCATCCATACAAAATGAAGATTTTACACGAGTTGATTGAAGATGATTCGGATAGACGCATTGAATTTTGTGAGGTCATAACCCAAACCATTGCAAGAAACCCAAGTAATGAGGCATTACGTTATTTAGCGTAGACCAATCACAGCGCGCGCTCGGGTTAGTCAAACACGTGCGTTTGTTGACGTTCTAGCTCAATGCTCAACAAATAGAGTTTAGGTGGCATCTGTTAGTATTCTCCTTAGAAGTCCCTTTCGAACATACAGTCTGTTTTACAAAGTGGGCCCCAAGCTGTAGCCTTTTTATTTTTTGTTGTAGCTGTAGTAAACATAACTGTTTCTTGTCTTCAATTTGAAGATAACTCATTTTGCGCCGATCCGTGTTATGCGAATTACATACTTGAATTTTTTTTTAAATTTGTGAGAGAATTTTATTGCCTTTTTTATGTACTTAAACCTTTGATGCAAAAAACAAACTTGGCTTGGTAGGTTATAGAATCAAAACAATTGCTTGCCATTAAACAATTGATAGATTTGATATTGTAGTTGTCTATCTCTAATAAACCTAATAAAATATATTGTTTGGAAGCACAGAAACATCACTTTTTGCTACTTTTAAATTTATTTCAAGTTTGCTCTTGGAATTTCCTGTTTTAATTTCAATCTTCCTGATAGTTTTCTCGAAATTTCCATCTTTATTCTCGGAATTAAAACGGTTTTTAAAAAGCCATTGATTCAATTTTCTGATAAACATTGATTAATTATAAAGGTCATCAAATTTATAAGGAAAAAGTGCCAAAAATTTGCACCTTTTCTCAAAAAATCTCAAGAAGTTCAAGATTAACACTAGATAAATTGGAAAATAACGGTAAATGGCTTTTCTATGCTACCTTAGTATCATTTCCATTAATTGTATTCGTTCTACCATGGCTATTACAAATAAAATTATATCAACTTTGTGAAATGCCATTGAAATATCAAATTTATCTACTTTTTACCTGCATGCAATTGTATTATTTTATATTGTCATGATTACATGGTCAAATGACTGTGTTTCAATTTTTGCGTTTCACAAATTGTTTAAGTAAGTGTAAAGCAAATAAAATTTTCTTACAGATAGTTACCATTACTTTGTAGAAAAAACCCATCTATTAATATAAAGGATTTTTTTAGGTTTAGGTTTTAGGTTGTCTGAGTGGTGTAGGCTAAGACTAAGCTTTCGGCTTACTAAAGCTAAAAAAATTTAAAAAGGCTACAGCATGGGGTCCTTGTTATAAAACAGAGTATGTATCCGATCCACAGTAGGCGAGCTAGAAATTAATGCACTTTATATAGCATAGAATTCGATTGAAGTCACCTTGAGGGTAATGAAGCTGTGTCCTTGCATAAACTACATAATTTTTATACTTAACACGGCCGACCCGTCAAATTATAAAACGTCAGTTAATTACACTTTGTTTACTGTTTAAAAATTCCTTTTTTTTAACTTATTTGATGAATCATGTCACATTCAAGAAAAAGTTGAATGTTCTAAAATTTCTTAAAAGCAATGATTCAAAGTGATAATTTATCATGTAATAGTGAATCACGTTAAATTGGGAACATGACTTTGCACTGGACCCGTTAACATTATTTTCTGTTAGTTGAACAACATTTGAAGGCCAGTTGTACTATGGCAGATTTAGACTTGAATGAATGCTTATTTAATTAAATTCTAGATTTCATACCTTGGGAAAACTAGAAAGAATACAGACATTAATTCATATGACTAAACTATAAAAAACTCAATAGACATTCAATGTTCGCAACCTTTTTATTAATAGGTTACATTTACATGCTTATACATATTAAACGGAATTGGCGAGTAGCCTTCAGCAAACGTTATATTTAGAGATGATTGATATTCTGATGATTGGTGATTTTATGTGATCATATTTTAAATGACTTGTTTGGTGGGTCACTACTAATAACCGTTATTCTATTGGATTTGCATAGCAGGAAATTCAGGTTATGCTGAAATCTGTACTGTAATACAATCCTAAAAGTAGATAATGTAAAAAAACGGAGAAGATATATCATTGGTATCTTGGAAACCATAAGAAGGGTAAAATTGCTAAAATGAAAGAGAATATAAATATTCTTTTAAGTACTATTTACGAGATATTTGTCTTTTTTTAATGACAACCATGGATATGTTTGGTACCATTAAGAATGCATATATTTTTCTGTTTCTTATTTATTTTCAATGTCCATTATATTTATTGAAAAACATAACACCACCAGATATTTCAGACTGCGTGGGCCAAAAAAGAATGTTATGTATTCTTTCTTACTGAAATTTTTTTATATATTCTAAATAACGGCAAGTTACCAACATAATTCTGCAAAACAATAAATGTTTTTGTTTAAACTGGCTTACCCATTAATATAAATTATATATTTCAATACCGTCTCTAGTCGTTTTAGGGTCATTCCATATCGAGTCAACTTATGTTTGAACCTTCACATCACCGTTTTTATTGAATTTAACAGATAAGTTTTAGTATATGGAGACATGTAAAAATACAAATAACTAACAAACTACTTAATAATTACTCCCAAACTTATTTAAACTGTCCGTTATGCGATTATGCATTTGAGCCTAATAACTTTGGTATCAAAGTTTCACATTGTTCCCATTTCACATCTATCCACTGTTCCAAGGCTACCGATTGCACATCTCCCAGTTTTCCAATAACCAACAACCCACCTAATATCTACTCCCAAACGTATCCAAACCGTCCGTTAAGCGACTATGCATTTGACCCCAATAAACCCCGGTATCAAAGTTTCACCCTGTTCGTATCTTGTAACGCCTAGTCGAATAGACGGCGACAATTCTGTTATACTAAATACTAGCAATACAACCGAAACTACCATTTACGATGCAAGGTCCAGTATCAAGGACAAGGGTCGACCAGCTACAGTCGAAGAAGGGGGGGGTTGATAAGCCTAGGCGCCACCTGTTTAAAATATCCTTCGTCCTTGAAAATAACACGAGGTAAACAGGAACCTTCCAGGAGTTCTGACCTACCTTGCTTCGGTAATGACTCAGCTTGTCACCAAGTAAATTATTTTAACCCAAGACACAATAAAACACAACAATAAATTACAAAATTTCAATTTATATAAAGATTCACGCAATTAAACCTTTTTGACTCACCGCCACTTGAAATTAAAGTAGGTATTCAATAAAGATATATAAATATGTAACAGTATTTAACCAATCATGGCTAACAGTACCTTCTGTTGAACAAATTAATAAAACAAAATTCTCTAATATATAGGGAACGCAATAATGTGAAATGATTACTAGACTACGAAGCATTTATTCCGCTTCCAACCATAATAATATTCGCGACCAACCCGCTAAGTATTTTTAAGTTTCTCGAGGCCTCGCGAATCAAATACCCAGATGTAGAAATACCAATATAATGGTATTAGTATCGGCGCACTATTAATCAAGATTTAAAACTTCCGCACTATTCCCCCTTGCTATTTGAATTTTAATCAGAAAAAAAAATTTAATTATACTGTTGACCATTTAACAATTATTAACAGAATTTCGAAAAAAATATCACCAATATTTACAAAATATAAAATCAATTGAATTTAAACACCCACTAATTAAAGTGTACTTAGCCTTGTTATTAATTTAAGTATATGATTACAAGTTTTACTACGATTTCTTACTATTAAACTATATTTGTCTGGAACCCCTCGTATCCATGAAATTACATGCAAAAATTGAATATGAAAGGAACTGACACACCTGCGATGTCGTTATTTCGATCCACACCTATCGTACGCGGTCGCTGCACGGCAGATAATTCTGCTTGTCTCGAACCCACAGGATCTCTTTGATTTTTCACAATTGACTGGTAATTTCTGTCAATTCTAACCCCAGCCAATTCGCCTAAATAATTTCAATAGTCTTAGAAGTGAAACAAGAGAAATTGGATTTTCTATGCTTACCAAAAGATGTTAACTGGCAAAAGAACTCTTTCAAAAGAATTGCACTCAGATGGGGATCAACTCCCCGGGAACTCACATTACTCTATCGATGCCTAAGAACTTCCCAAATGTGTCTTGAAAATTCAAGTCGGAAAACTTCCCAAGTCTTAAAACGACTTCCAAATTAACTCAAAACACGTGCACCTTCTTTGAGAACTCGTACAGTTATATTTCAAACGGAAAACCCAAAATTTACCATTTTCTGAACCGGAAACACACGAGTAGATGACACGAAACGTCCACAAGGCCAATTCTGAATTAACCAAAAGCTTAAATATGCAATCCAAAATGCTGAATTGAAAATTTAAATGCCAATCAACCAGGCGCAAGAAATCGCACGTTACAATCTCCTATCTATCCATTGTTCAAGGCAACAGAGTGCTCCCAACTTAGTTTCCCAATGACCAATCAACCACCCAACACTCACCGTACTGACCACCACTGCTTCAACAGCCAGTTGGAAGTTCGACTCTGGATTGTATCCCCTCCGCATCCCTAACCTTCCCCCCTGCAGCTGACAGCCAGATATCCATCGCCTCCCCCCCCCCCACCATACTTGTTTCGCTCCTTCTCCTTTGTTTTGTTTTCCTTTTCCTCACCCTGTCA
>JABXWE010004516.1:0-39437 GCA_014611495.1 Limonius californicus | reverse complement strand
TGAGGCATTAGCGTTATCTAGCGTAGACCAATCACAGCGCGCGCTCGGGTGAGTGAAACACGTGCGTTTGTTGACGTTCTAGCTCAATGCTCAACAAATTGAGTTTAGTGAAATATAACTTCAAAGAGTACCATGTTTTGGGTCTATCAACAGTGGCGGATTTGCGATTTTGCAACCTGTAGGCTGATATATTTTGCCGCTTAGTCACATTAAACATAACCAAAGGCGAAACTATAACTTCGGCGCTGTTGTCAAATTATTAATTTGAGGCCGTGGTGGTTATTTCAAATTCGTCATCTTAACAATAAATAGGATTTTTTAATTTAACAATCTTCATTTTATTTTAAATAGGCGGCACAACGGACGGCGTTTTTCGATAGGTAGAAAATATTTCGGATAAATTTTCGATTTAATCGGCCTGAAAATTTTGCCGCGCCTTCTCAAATTTGTTTGTCAAAAACGTTGCCGTCTTAGGCTTCAGTCTACTTAGCCTAAAGGATAGTCCGCCACTGTCTGCCAACTCAACTCGTAAATATTCCGCAGAACACTGAAATAAAATTAAATCTATGCCAATGGTGCAAAATTGAAAATAGTAAATAATAATGCAGGAAAATAATGATGAAATTTTTGCAAGTAGAAGGTTTACCACAATGCTGGTGGCAACTGCAGCAAATTCCTCACACCAACTGCCAATGATTCAAATCACTTTGACGCTATGAGCTTATCCAAGCATATCTTGCGCGTGCATTCTATTCACTTATCTAAAATTTTATTGCGATAAATGACATTACTAAGTGCTTGCTTGTACTTCAGTAACAGATTTGGAAACACCATATACAGTATAAAATGAATGGCAAAGAATGTTCCAATTTCATAGTCATCTGCATTCCTGCAAACATTTACTTCGAATGCTATAGGCTGCTAACTTTTTCTTTATTTTTAGGGAGGAGAAGATGAAGACACGCGAGAAATAGTCTCCATTCAAACTTGGTTGAAGAATCCTGACATCATTGAACATTTTCCATGTCAAGAGGTGAAGCTTAACGGTTTCATGTACAAGAGTCACTTAATAGTAACCGATTCTCACTTAATTGTTCTGAGAGAGGTTTCAGAGAAGAAGGGAGTAGCCGAGGTGATAGTCAGGCGGCCCTTGTCGGCAATAGTTAAGATAACAGCGAAGAAGCGGCATCCCGAATTAATCACATTCAAGTATGGAGTACCAGATGGCGACTCCTTGCTTATTTCAGACATGGACAGGTTTCTGATACCAAATGCCAATAAAGCCACCAAGGTTGTGTCTGATCAGATTTTAAAACAGTTGAAAACTAAAGAATGACGTTTCTGTATTTGAAATTTTATTGAGAATTATCGGTGGCGGCATACTCTTTATCAGTGCAAGGCTTAAAGATTGTCACACAAAAAGTTCGAATTTCCTTTGCTTTAATTATTTATTTTATTTATTCTAACAACGTATTTTTATTTGTTGGTTTTTAATGTAATTTAAATTTAAATAGTTTTAAGTAACTGAAAACGGTAGTTCTATAACATGCAACGGAATTGACCGGATCTAAAATAAACTTTGATATTATTTCCCAACGCAGATGGCACTTTAAGCTTTACGGTTTGCCGCATTCTCAGCTAGATTTATGCATTATACTGTTAGGTAGAAGAAAACTAACTTAATCTTGTTATGTCTTATCAGTGTTTAAATAATAATATTAATAATAATGTACATACAGTGATGAAATAGTTTTAAATTAAGATTAAATATATAAAATCATGGTCTTATTGCTGATAGTTGTTTAGATGTAGAACTTTAAAGCCAAATAGTACTTGCAATTATTTTTAACATAATTGTTTCTCTTTTTTTTATTTTTTAGCATTTCTCTGTAAAGTTGTTTAAATGTTCGCTTTATTTCTGCTTTATCATTTCGAATTAAATAATTATGAAAGTAAATATTCCTGATTTTGTTTCTGTTGCTGGGAAAATGTATAATACCCATAATACTCTTGACATAGCGATCAAATTGCTTACAATATAATAAAGCAAATGGATTTCTAAAACACAAAAGCATATCAGTCGTTCTAATTATTTTTGACAGATGCACACTCATAGGAAATCTTCAGGTAAAAAAAAAGTTATAATAACTGTTATGTTCGTTTGATTTTGCCACTTCATCTGAATGAAAGTCTCTTTTTAATTGCCGCCCCTCAGCCGATTACTATCTTGTTATTTCCCGAATACAGTTTTGATGTACCTTTTTGTTGTTATCATGGAGAAATGCCGATTAATGTTTTGTCTGCACGCTTGGCCGTGGATGTTGGCTGGAAATTTCCAGCCCTTGAAGGGAGTCCTACGTGTTAAATTATTCTAGAATTATTGCACCATATTTCGCAATATAATGAAATCTTCCAGCTGTTGGGTGTTCGCGTTTCGTTCTTTCTTCAGTCGATTTTACATCTCCGTTCGACCCGGTTCCTTGCGCCGAAATCAAATACTGCAGGGGCGGCTTGGGTTTTCGATGGGTATCCATCGCGTGAATTTTCGTATCGCTGTTATCACTGTGGGGTTAACAGAACTATCGACAAGTGTCGGATTTAAAGAATCATGCTGGATTTTAATCCTTGGAAGGCAATTCATTGCGAATTTGCTGATCGCCTTTGGTGGATTAGTATCGAACCCCTTACTGCGATCCTTTGGATGTGCTGCTGCTGCAACAAACTAGGAAGTTTGTGCAGTGAATTTTTCGTTCCGAAATTACCCGTTTTCCCAAAGAACATCTTGGCGCTTGCTGATCCTATCGTGATTTCAGCCTTCAGGGGCGTGCCTGCGAATTTTCCCTCTTCCCGAAGATCTTAGGAACACCCCAGTTGTGCCTCTTTCTATTCCATACCGAACAAAACTAAGGTAGGACAAATTGTTGATTGTGTTGTGAAACTCAGACGCCATTGGCCGCGTAGATCTGTTCTAAGAAAGTAAATATCGCAAGTCACTGGCGGCGAGCCTTTTTCTTGTTCGAATGTTCCAACTACCGTTGTATTAAGCCATAAATACCATTTTAAATATAATCTTTATTTTTGCATTATGTGTCACTAATTTTAAATAGTAGAATTATATTTGTCTTAAAATTCACCATATCTTTTGTTTCTGTGTATTTTTTACTTTATTGTGTGCATGAACTTTGTAGACATTATATACAAGAGGAAGCACAATAAAGGTGAGTCCGATTCCCGTAAGCTTCTGGCTTCCCGGCCGTCCACGAGAACCTGCAATCAGCTGTGATTTGGAAGGTGGCACCCGCTAATTTTGATCTACTCTGTACACAACTAGGTACGATTTCCCTCCCGTAAGCGTTTCTAGTGAACCACCTCTACTCCCTTTGAGCTAAACCGAAGACCTTTTTCCATCTTTCCTGTTGCGGGTCGACGAAAAAGTTCGTTTGGTCCGTAACATAACTTAAAATAATTCTGGTATGATTCTCATCGTTGCATTATAACTTCAAAACTGATTTTTCTAGAATTTATAACTGCTAATAGGGAGGCTTATATCCAACAATGGATGTCGACGGGCTAATAAAGAAGAAGCATAGTAAACAGCACTATTTGGTAAAAGAAAGAAAATAGCAAATGGTATTTGCAGGGATGTCAACATAAAATGTTAGTGTTGCTAATATTCAATTTTTGATAATGGGAATTTTTCTGAATAGATTTGATTGACAGAGTAAAATGGGAGGTTAGATTTTGTAGGTTATGTTATCACAACGTTTTAATTGCTAACCACGAACCAACCATATACAAGAATAACAATCTGATCTGAGAAGAGACAGATTACTACGAGAGCACCAAATAAATTTTAGTTAGGTTGTGTATACCGGCCGCTGACTTTGAGTACCTACGCTTCATAGGGAAAATACATGCGTTTGTGGAATCCGTCAATTTCTTGCTCCCCAAGTTGAAAAACGCTCCCAGAACAAGGTGTACGCAGAAGGGACGTTAATTTTCCAGAGATTACAACAATTTTTTGTTTCTATAATACTAAATATAGTAGTGAATTTGAAAAACTTTGAAAAATGTACACAATTGGTGTAGCAATACCACCAAATCCAATGCGCGATTGCCGCCAGCGTGGCGTAGCGGTCAAGGATTAGCTTGGTAATACGATCTTCGGGATTTCGAATCCTCCTATCTGTTTTATTTTTTAAATTATTTTTTTATGAAAAATGTATTGTTTTTGTAATTGTAATTATGTTATTATTCTATAAACACAACATTATTGAATGTTGTACATAAACTAAACCAAGAACGCTTGCTGAAGTGCGGAGATAATTTTATAATTGTTTGGGGGTTGCTCTTTGAGTGCAGATGGCAATTCATTCGATTATTTGATTTAATTTAAATTTTTGCTTGCATTAACAATTAACATTAAATAATTTAATTGTTATTATTAAATGTGTAACGGGTAAATTTAACAATTAAATAATACTGTTTTATTACTTAGTTTCTTATGAAACCCCAGAAATGTATTTTGTATGATGTCAAGATGTGTATTTAGGGAATATAACATAGTCGGATTTACAGATTTAAACATTTTTCATTAAAAAATAATTAAAAAAAATAAAGCAGAATGGAGGATTCGAACTCCTGAAGTTCGCATTACAACGCCAATTTTATACCACTACGCCTCGCTGACGGCAATCGCGCATCTAATTTGCTGGTATCATTACACTACAAGTGTACATTTTTTCAAATTGATCACTGCATTAGGTATTGTAAAAATAAGAAAATGATGTAATCGCTGGAAAATAACGTCCCAACGTTTCACAAGTAGCATATATTAATTTTCACTACTCCACTATTCACGAAAATAAAACAAAAATTATTCTAAATTACAGACTGAGAAGCAGAGGCGAAATTAAAGCTATACTCTGTATTTGCAACAAGACTTAAGTAACGGGAGGGAAGCCTTAAATTCCAACGAAGCAAACCGCAAAACGCTACAAATTTATATTTTTTTGATGACTTAGCATTTTAAAGATCCATGTTTCTACATTTGCAATCACCTACAAGCTAACCTCAAAACTTTTGCGTATGCGAAAGTGTTGGATCTTTCCCTGTCACTGGCCAATTGCTAATTTTAAAGGTTATATTTTGAAACATTTGCTTACCTTTACAAGTCAGGAGGCACTACACTTCACGATGAGCATTCGAAGTAAACTAAGCACTTTTCACCACATTGTAACTGTATTTGCATTCCTATCGTCAGAACACAGGCGGCTAAAAATAGGTGAATTGATACAGTAGGTAACTGTTGCGTTACATGATACCAACTTAACATAATTATAAACGCTAGGGTACGTACATGTTACGACTGCTCAAATACAAGAACAATTCTAGGCCACCATTTACATAATCATACTTACAGGTCGGTAAAATGTTAGTGAAAGTGTGATGACGTTGAAGTCTTCAATATCTACATAAGTGCTTCATTGTATTTTTAGTTTTCAATATTAACCTAAACTATTGTAGATACTTTGTGCCTAATTATTTATGTTAATAACAGAAGTGTTGCTACGATATCATTTCCAATGTCCAACAAATACTGACCAACTAATTGCGTGCACTGATAACAGACAGATTCCATTCCTTGTCTTGACTTAATCAAAATGAAACCTTTATAATTAATGCAACCGTAGAAACTTAAAACCAATGTTTACAGAGGCCTACAAATCCATGTATTATTTTCCTAGAACTTCTATATATATATTTGAAACTTCTGTTTATTTATTTACAGCTTAAAAACGGATTCCTCGATATTGATAAAGTTGTTACATTTTGCTAACAGCGAATTTGTAATGATGTAAGTCCAGTGTTTTATATTGGTATTTTCTTGTGTACTTCAAAATACTAAATTTTATTATTTTAATCCCATAAGAATTGTATGGATTTTAGGACAATATAAAGGTCACTACTTCACCTAGTGTAGGAGAGGTGAAAAGAAGTCGAAACCAAAGAGTAGTCATTTTCTCTAAATCGACTATTCAAGAAGTTATGGCCTGTTTTAGTTAAATACTGAAGCAGCCGGAACTATAAAGGATGTTAAGTGGTATTTGATACAAACTGTCTACGTTACTATAGAAATGATATTATTTACTTGTATATCAAACTGTAAAGCAAGCAAGCAAGTTGATTTCTCTGCTTGCGCTTATTGACAGTGTTGATAATATTTACTTTTACAATGCGAGAGTACGCCGATAACCATTACATGTACGGTTTTTGTGACGGAAACTCAGTAGCAGCTGCTCGAGATTATGGGTTGAGATTTCCAAATCGGCGACTACCAGACCGAAGAGTTTTTCGAGTGCACAACCACTGTTACGGGCCAAACGAGCTTTTTCGTCGGTTCGCATCAGGAAATATGGAAAAGGCCTTCGGCTAAACTCAGAGGAGTAGGGGTGGTTCACGAGAAACGCTTAAGGGAGGGAAATCTAACGTAGTATTAGTATACAGGTGTGTGGTGGTAGCTCAGTTGGTAGAGCGCTCGCTTTCTGAATAAAACGTCGATTCTGGCTTGGGTTCGAAACCTAAGCAGAACTACGCAGATTTATAAAAATCTTTTCTGCAACCCACCACACACAATTTCCCAATTCGGCTTGCAACCGTGGGATCTTAATGCTAAAAACCTTCTCTGGAATTTCTGTCGTTCGGATTCGACGTTAAACTGTAGTTCTCCCATGTTTCTACCTTAGCGCTGAGGAGAAACACGTGGCAGAGAAAAGGCCGATGCCCAGCAGTGGGACGGAAAGGCTGTTGATGATTAGTATACAGAGTAAGTCGAAATTAATAGGCGCCACCCTCCGGGTTACAGCGGATTGCAGGTTCTCGTAGGACGGCCGAGAAACCAGCAGCTTATGGGAATCGAACTCACCTTTATTGTGCCTCCTCCTGTATATAATGCTTACAAAGTTCTTGCACAATACAATACACAGAAATAAAAGATATGGTGAATTTTAAGATAAATATAACTCTATTGTTTGAAATTGGTAAGACGCATAGTACCCAAAAAATACCCTCAAAACAGCAATAACTGTAGATGAACACAAGGGTAGTTGGGACGTCCAAACAAAAGAGCTCGCCACCACTGGCTTACGTTATTTACTTTATTAAACACACAGATCTGTGCAACCAGCGACGTTCGAGTTTACAAAAATTAATTACAGTTTACGATTAACAACTAATAGCAACTGGCGTCTGAAGGTCGCTTTGCGTTACATCAAAAAAGGGCTCAGCACTTTAAACTAGAAAAATGAATCTCGGAACAAGTTTTCACAGCAGCACATTTAACAATTTTTACCTTAGTTTTCTTCAGGTAGGGAATCGAGAGAGAGGCACAATTTGGGGTGTTCCTGCCTCCTTGAGAAGTAGACAAAAATCGCAAGCACGCCCCGGAAGGCTGGATCACGATTAAATCAACAATCGCCAAGACGTTCTTCGAGAAACGGGAAATTACGAGGGTTTTTGCCGTCAGGAACAAACTCTTCCTTAAACGAGGTTTGAATTTGGCAACAGTTTATTGGAGAGAGTTACGGCGTTAATGGCTGTAATCCGACACAGGCCGAGAAAACAATTTCACTAAATTGTCTTTTCTAAAGTGAAGTATTCTGCTAATATTTAATTTGACTTAATATCGAGAATATTCCGCCCCAGGCAAGAAAAGCGATACGGTAACTTAAGTTCACCTCCGGCTCAAAACCACGTGGGTTCACTCTCAAAAGCTTGGGCTGACTCACTTTCAGTACTTGTCGTCGGTGCCGAGGTCTTAACGAGCAGCCAGGTCGAATGGAGGTCTTAAGTCGACTGCCGAAAAAAATGAACTCCAATATGCAGAGGCTAACGTATTTCATCATATTACGATATATGTTGCAAGAATTCTAGAACAATTAACAAGTAGGGCTCCCCCAAGGGCAGGAAATGTCCACAAACGTTCACGGTTAAGTGCGTATACATAATATTCATCGGCATTTCTCGAGGATAACAAAAAAAGTCCACTAACCTGTATTTGAGAAATAATAAGATAGTAATAGGTTACGGAGTGGCTAATAAAATAAGTCTTTAATCTGTAAGAAGCGGCAAAATCAAACGAACGTAACACCACCTACATGCACACGGAACATTCCTGAAACCGTCGACTGAGCATCCAATACAGCAAGTACTAGACAATGAGGAATCATAATGCAAGAAATTGTTAATAATCCCAGCACCTCTATTCGTTGTGTATCTGCACAACCATGAATGCAAGTTTGGAGAACATTAAAACGTCATGGTTTATATCCATTTCATATCCAGCCTGTTCAAGACCTCTTACCTGCAGATTTCGCTAGTCTTATGGAATTTTGACGCTGGATCATCCAAATTGAAACTACATAATAGAATTTTATTCACGGATGCGGTAACATTTACAGGGAATGGATCAATGAACAGGAACAACAGCTACTCTTGGGATTTGGAGAATCCACACGAAATCAGTTTCAAATTATCAGCATAGGTTTTCAGTGAATATCTGGTGGGGAATTATTGATAACATGCTTATTGGTCCATTCGTTTTTGAGAACCATTCAACCGCCGATAGATATTTAAATTCTCTAGAAGATCATTTGGGAGGATTGTTAGATGATGTCCCTCTGGCGATCAGACATGGTATGCGGTACCAGCACGATGGTGCCCCTGCGCGTTACGTGTAAGACAATTTTTGAATTAACGGTCTAAAGGACGTGTAATTGGTAGAGAACATGTTATGTTCGTTTGATTTTGCCACTTCATTTGAATTAAAGTCGTATTTTAAGTGCCGCTCTGTAGCCGATTACTATATTGTTATTTCCCGAATACAGTTTGGTGGACCTTTTGTTGTTATCCTGAAGAAATGCCGATTAATATTTTGTCTGCGCGCTTGACCGTGAATGTTTGCTGGGAATCTCCTGCCCTTGAGCGAGCCCTACGTGTTAAATTATTCTAGAACTCTTGCGACATATTTCGGATTATGGTGAAATACTTCTGCTGCTGCATTTTGGCATTGCGTATTCTCGTCAGTCGACTTAATATCTCCTTTCGACCTGGTTGCTTGCGAAGATCTCAGTGCCGAAATCAAGTACTGCAAGGGCAGCTTGGGTTTAATTCAAATGAAGCTGCAAAATTAAACAAACAACACCTCTGGCCCCCAAGATCTCCGGACTTGACTTGTTTAGATTATTATCTGTGGGGCCATATGAAAGATGTGGTACACCAAACACCATCAGAGACGCATTTTTGAGGCAGCAGAACTAATTCGGAATAACAATATGTTACGTAGACCAACCAGATTTCTCGTAAGAAGAGCCAGAAAGTGTTTCGAGAGCAACCTTGGTCAATTTGAACAATCTTTATAGTTCATTTAAACTAAAATAAAATTAAATATTGGCTTTTATGAAATTGTAATTATTTAACAAATAATAATTTAACACTCTGTGTTTTGAAAACGGTTTACTTTATTAGAATTTTTAAGTATATTTGGTGTAAACATTACGTACACGAAGTAATGACCTCACGTCGTGGGACACCCTGTATATTTTACAATTCTATTATTTTTGGGAGCCCTGTACTTGACAATTTTACCGATGCAGCTGTTATTTAAGGTACTGTAAAGTTCAAGTGATCCTTGCAGAAACAATATAATTATTGTTGTCGATATATATTTTAGAAAATAAAGGCAAGCCACTGAATTTGCATTTAACAATGATTTGACTCATAGCAAGATGCTTACAATACTAAATTTTCATCAAATATAAGCCTGCTTTTAAAAAAGTATCTCAAATTTTTTGCAATCTAAGTTGTATTTTGAAATAAGAAAACCGCATATAGACAGCATTAAAACTACATTTAATTTATCATCATCATCCGACATGGAGCCGACTCGAGGGTCAATCCTGGATTACGCCAGGCCCACCCCATGCCAGTAAGTGGGGAGGGATTTAATGGATAGGGTGGGGTATTGCACAACGTTAGCATATCTGCAATGCATACCGCAAGACACCGCTGCTGCAACACCAGGTAGTTAGTAAACTACGCATCAATGGGGTTGTTGAATACGTAGCCGAGACCGTTATGCGATTATGCATTTGACCCTAATAAACCCTGGTATCAAGGTTTCACATTGTTCTTATTTCATTTCTATCTAGTGTTCTAAGGTTACTGATTGCACATCTCTTAGGTTCCTAATGACTAATAACCTACTTAATATTTACTCCCAAAGTTATTTAAACTGCCCGTTATGCGATTATGCGTTTGGCCCTAATAAACTTTGGTATCAAAGGCTCACAGTGTTCGTATTTCACATCTATGTATTGTTCTAAGATTACTGAAGGTTCATATTGTTCTTATTTCACCTCTATGTATTGTTCTAAGATTACTTATTGCACATCTCTGAGTTTCCTAATAGCTAATAACTAATAACCTACTGAATATTTACTTCAAAACTTATTCACACTGTCCGTTATGCGATTAGGCATGTGACCCCAATAAACCCTGGCATCAAAGTTTCACAGTGATCATATCTTCCATCTGTCCATTGTTTTAAGGTAACAGAGTGCTCCGATCTTAGTATCCTAATGACTAATTAACTACTTAATATTTACCGCACTGAGTACCACTGTTTTACCACTTAGTTGGAAGGTCGATTCTGCATTGCACTTCCTTCTTATCCCTAACCTTCCCCTCTGCCGTTGACAGAGAGATATCCATCGTTTTTTCTCCCACTGGTACTTGCTTCGTTCCCTCCCCTCTGCCCTCCCCCTCCTCTCCCTCTTACCGCCTCCTCCTCCTCGCCATCCTGTTCCTCCTCAGTCGACTCTTTATCGGACTCTTCCGCCAGTGCGCACGCTCCTTCTACCTCGCTTTGGATATCCTCCCTTCTTCGTGCCCAGTCCTCCTATGTCTCCTCAGGCATGCCGGCTCTGTGCATATCCCCCCTCCCCCCAATGATGTACTCCTCGCGTAGCAAGGTCTACCGATCTTCGTTTCCTCCGCCTGCGTGGCATAGTCCTGCTGTAGAGGGTGGCCGGCCGGTCCGCTTAGAATGTGTGTCCAGCGTTGACCTCTTGATGCCCTGAGCCGCCTGATACGTTAAATACATATCCAACCCCCATCCCCTAAACAATCCTAGCAACACGTATACGGATCTGCGCTCTAAATTACATTAAATTAAATTGACTGAGAGTAAGATAATTAAAGTAATCAAGGTAAGTAAAGGTACATGATGTTAAAGTGTACAAATCGTTTGTTACCTGTAGATGTTGCCATTGTCTATACCTTAATTGTCCCTTTAACTTTAACTTTAAAGTTATTGAGAGTAGATTAAATTAAATTACAGGATTTTAAGTTAATTGAAATTACATGAGATTGAAGTTTACAAATTGTTCTATTTTCTTTTCTTTTTTGCTAATCAAAATAATACTAATTTATTAGTTAATTAAAGGAGATTAATTTAAATTAAGTTAAGCGGTAGTAAGGGGAATAAAGAGGCTACCAATGCTACCAACGGCTACAAAAGACTACCAAAGGTCACTTAGGTCCTCACCACTTATCTTTGACTGCTTCTCCCACAGTTTTGTTGTTGTCTGTGTTGATCGCTGTTCGGTCCCTTGGATAGAGCGCCTGGTAGAGGCGGTGATTATCCTCCGTCCTTCCTCCCCCCGGGTCGTACCCCCTCGCACTTGCATTTAACTTTTTGCCCCCAGATTTTCCTCGCTGAGCAGCGTTTCCCAAAACGTTTTTCAAGAACTCCCGTTACCGAGCTCGACGCCAACCCTAGCGTCAAGGTCCAGCTGTTGAGCGTAAACCGCTACACTAGCTGACCTGTTATTGTGTAAGCAAAACTAAATAAACTGAATTTTGCAAAGTGAACTAGTCAGCTAAATTAAGTAGATGACTCAACTAATGCGTAATTGAATTAATTAAAGTTTCAACCGCTAATTTTACTGCCCTAGGAATCGTTTGAGATTCTCCCAAAGAAAAGAAATGCTATATTTTGAGAATTATTTTAACAAGCTCACGTATTTGAAATTTTCTCCGATTCTTTTGAGATGACTGTGAATAGTGGATAAAGCAATTTATGACAACTTCACTAAATTCAATAATAATGAAATAATTAAGACCAGCCAAACAAACTAACACTTTATTTTAAAATAAAAATAAAAGAATCCCAACCGTCCCTAATTTCCCGTCGGCTGACTACCTGGACTCGGCTAATTTTAAACGGGGCCTTCGATATTGCCGGCCGGCCGCTTTGAAATTCGTAAGGTTGACTTGGAAGTGCATGGCTGAACAGCGAATGCACATATGTATAAAATCCACTAAATAAACCCACCTGCAGCTATTTTTAACTATTTTAATTGAATTTAGGTAGTCATCCAAAGGCGCAATGCTATTTCGAGCGCTTGCCCGCACGTATTGCAAATTAAACGCTGCCAATTCCCTAAACGAACGCGGAGTTCCGACACACGCGTGCACTCCGTACGGGACTCCGAACCCGACTCCTCTGCAACAATATTGATGTATTTATGTAATTTAATCAGAAAATTACTATGTTTCAACCTTAAAATATACCGTATGTTAATGAAAGTAGTGACACCTTTCTACATATTTTTTATAATTAAAATTGAATAATATTTTCTGTACGATTCCCTTGTATATATAATTTGTAACTATATAGCAATAAAGAAAAGTTGCATTGATTTCATAAAGTTTGCTATTGGCACCGTTACCTAATGTAATATTCGATATTAATAGTAAGAATATAGCTATTCCATAATTAAAAATTGTGTCAGAATGCTTATATTCTAAAATAGTCGTCGAAAAGGTACTTTCCCCACCAAATGTGGAAAGTTGGCCTTAAGACAACCATTTTATGCTGGCCGAAGTCAGTACTTTCTCCACAGTCGTGCAAAATATTAATTGACCTAAATTATTTACTGTGCCTTAAAAACTGAAACTCACAGTTTACAAATATATTGCTTAAAACTCAAATAATCTCAACACTCTTAGCGACTTATCTTTGAAGCTTTAAACTTTAATGTACGTTTGGGCTTAAACGCCGTTGCGCCCAACTCGATCTGCGCTAAACCGTCTCTGTGCCCAAACGGTTCTACGCCCAACCATCTCTACGCCCAACGTTGTTTTCGCCGAACCACGTATCCGCCAAACCGGGTCTGCATCAAACCGGACGCGCCAAATAGCTTGCCACACCGACCTCGTGAAACGAGACAGTGGAACCGAACGTTCTTCTGTTTCGTGGAAAAAATTTTAGATACTATAGATGTTTCTTTTTTAAGGAATACAAACAATCAAAATACTCTCTACAACATTTTTTATAAAACAGTGGTATGTTATTTGTCTTCTTTCTATATACCTATTAACTATATTATATGTAGTACTGTTGCCAGTACTGTCGCTAGCATAAAAAAATATTCTGAAACCTTTCAACACAAATGCTAAAGAAAACAAAAAATGTTCTAACAGAAAAACCGTCGATTCCGTCTTGGGTTCGAAACCTAAGCATTACTATGCAGATTTATCTTCTCTTCAACCCACCACACACAATTTCCCAATCCGGCTTGCAACCGTGGGATCTTAATCCTAAAACCCTTCTCTAGAATTTCTGTCGTTCTGATTCGACGTTAAACTGTAAGTCCCCTGCGATTCTACATTAGCGCTAAGGAGAAACACGTGGCAGAGAAGAGACTGGGCATCGGCCAGCAGTGGGCTAAAAAGGCTGCCAATGAAATGATTCCATTAAAAAACGTAAATTGTGAAGTGTTAGTATTAAAAAGCATCTAACAACTAAAATAATATGGTTTGGTGTGTTGTTCGAAAGAAATGTTTTTTGAGTTTACTGAACGCAAATAAAACATTTACGGTTATGCAATTATATTTTTAACTGCACGCACTTGTTTAGAAGAGAATCATCATATAAAATTCCTTCCTACTCGATAACCCTCCTCAAGTAGTACCTGCCTTGTCCATATTTATTAATGCGAATTATTTCCTTGTTGTAGATTCTATAATATCCCATTTTTTCGATATTAAATGAAACGTATATACTGTTTCCCGAGTTTAGTCTGTGGAGAATAGCCATTTACAATTATTTGAAGTGGTAGGTTACCGTTGTCGTTAACAATCTTTTAAAAGTAGAACGTCAAAATTACTAGAAACATTTACTGCGTACTATGACTATAATTAGTAATTAGTCAAAGTTAGTTATTATATATAAACTGACCGTTTCTTATAGAGTTAATTTAAACACTTATCTGCGCAAACGGTAATAAACGAGAATCATGATAATGGTGATGATGATGATCTATTCTCAAACTAAGCGCTACCTTTTATTGTGTAAATCTGCATTTGGCCTCCATGAAGTTTTAAAATATAACGAATAAGGAAAAAACGTTGGAAATAAAATAATTATGAAACATATTCCGAATCTTCCGAACTTCTTCTATGCCACATAATTGACTGTCATAACTTTAGCATTGTCCTTGTACAAAAATACTATATTTTGAAGACGTATAGGATCAGTCAAAAAAGTCTAATCTTCTGCTAAATGAAAAAAATATTGTGTACATTTCAAAACGGAATTATTAAATAAATGTTTAATTATATTAGAACGATATATGTATTTACGTAAAAACATAATCAGAAAAGTCGGAGACGCTGAAGGACGAATTGATATGAAACCGTCATATTCTTCACCGTCACTAACAGCTCATCGTTAACGTAACAGATTAGAAGTAACAAGATGTTTACAGATTCTCATATATTCGAAAAGGGGTCATCCTTTTATGTCTAAAAATACATCCCTGCAGTGTCTCGAAGTTCGAACTGACGTGGAGAAGACCTAAAACTGGTAGACCACCTCTGAGCCTCAAGCAGACATGCAAACTGGAAACTTGAGACGAGTCCAAATTACACCCGAATGTTATAACCAGCGGCTACGGTTTCATGAATACCTTCAGCCGAATTATGAATGGAATCGATAGTTTCATTCAAGCACGTAGGGCGTTGTGTTCAGCGCTGCAGCCTGAAATTACAGCAGGCGAGAGAATTCTTGTAAGTGAATGTAATTTGCATTATTTAACACCGCCAAATTATCGTCAAAGACATGCAATTTTACCAATAAGGTAAATTATGACTGTTATAAGAATGAAAGCTAGCCTTGTAAAAACTACGCAAAAATTGAATACATGGAAGTGCAAAAATATGTATCTTGAGATTTTTACATGTCTAATGAGGAGACCGCGGATTTTTTGAAAATGCTTATTTGCCTGTGACAGATATTTTGCAATGATAATTAAAATACACAAATTTCATGTAACTTAAAAGCGACTGAGCCACAATTATATATGTTTATTGCGCTTATTTTAAAGTTTTTATGCTTATCTTTTTGTATTAGCTTATTAGTGCTTATTTTACTTTATTAATGCATATTTATGGAACTTTTTTGGGGTATTTTTTAAGCAAATAAAATCTAGAAAGCGAAAGTTTAAATTTCGTGGGTAAATACATAGGAGATCATTTTTTTATCGATAAATACATGTTTAATTGTATAAAAGTTTTATTGTCGTGACAAATACTCGAGAATCAAGAGAGTGAAAAAATCGCGAGAGCTTGCTCGACCGATTTTTTCTACTTCCCTTGATTCGAGATTTTATGCCAAAACACAATAAAATTTGAATACAATTTAAAATGTATTTATCTTATAAAAAAATGATCTCGAATGTATTTTAGGGAGATTAATATACATACACTACATTAGACAGACAATTTAATTGGAAATAGAAGATTTATTTCAGAAGTGATAATTTCAAATTAACAATAAACATTTTAAATTAATAGGAAACATATTAAAATATTCAAATATATTGTATAGGGTTCTACTAATCTCTAGTAACATACATATTCTGAACATTGAAAGTGCAATGGTTATATGTTATGTTATGTTATGTTCGTTTGATTTTGCCGCTTCTTATGAATTAAAATCTTATTTTAATTGCCTTAAGTCGATTACTATTGTATTCTTTTCATAGATTAATTTATGGGAAGTCCCTGTTTCGAAACCTCCGATAGGGAACGCTTGACATATATGTTTAGCCTGTTTATGTCGACCGAAAACAGTTCTTAGAATCCTTGTCTGCAGAATGGCCCGGAAGTTCCACGTGGAATATTTGGTTCTAGAATTCTTGCAACATATTTCGTCACATGATGAAATATTCCAGCTGCTGGATATTCGCGTTTCGTTTTCACCAGTCGACTTTAGATCTCCGTTCGACCCGGTTGCTTGTGAAGATCTCAGCGCCGATGACAAATACGACAAAAGTCAGCCCAAGCTTCTGAGAGTGAACGCACGTTGTTTTGAGTCGGAGTTTTATGGCAGCGCCTCGGCAAAATTAAAATTCTGCATCGTTTTCTTGCCTGGGGCAGAATAATTCTCTACTTGTGTCGGATTTAAAATATTAGCAGAATGTTAAATTTTTTTTTAAGACTATTCTGTGAAATTGTCCTCTCGACTTGTGTCGGATTAAAGTCTACAACTCCTCCACTAGCCATTGCAATGATAATTCCGTATAGCGGCGGAGATTTAGTTCCTGAAGTTCCCGATTTTTTTCGAAGGAAGTCTTGATCCGGAACGTTGTCATCGTCGTGATCCAGCCTTCAGGGGCGTGCCTGCGGTTTTTGTCTGCTTCTTCAGGACCTAAGAACACCCCAAATTGTGCCCCTCTCTCTCTACTCCCCATTTGAAAAAAACTAAGGTAAAAGTTGTTATTGTATTGCTGTGAAAACTTGTTCCGTGATTCATTTGACTGGTTTAAAGTGCTGAACCCTTTTTTTATGCAACGCAAAGCGACCTTCAGTCGCCAATTGCCATTAGATATTACTTGTAAAGTTCAATTAATTTTTTAACTCGAACGGCGCTGACTGTGTAGATCTGTTCGGAATGGGAAATTGGATATGATGTATTGTAGGACAAGATTTTTATACGCTGCTTGGTAATGTTGGTAAATCGATCCTAAGCCATAATTGACGTTTTGCCCAGCAAACGAACGCTCTGTCAACTTTAGTAATTCATGACATGTAGAAAGTTTATGTAATGTATGCAGTCAATGTGCAACTAAAATATTATAGGATTATATTTGTTTTAGACTCAGTATGCAGATACTGCAAACATTTGTAAGATGTGTACCTAAAATATATGCAACTAATATTTAGAAAATATTGTTTGATAATATTGTCTCCATGAAGATCTTGGAACAGTAGTGAAAAATGCAGCATAGGTTATTCAGTTTTTAATGAGCTATTAGAACTATTATCTAACGAAGCAAATGAAGGAAAAGAAGAAGTAAATTAATAGATTGCAATATTACTGTTGCTAATAAAGTTTCTAATTTACATGCAGTGGACCTCCAGGTATTCATATACACGGCTTTCCTTCCCATACCTCATATGTTAGTAGACTCCCTGGTTCCACTAATTCAAAAAAGAGGAACATATATTCTACATCTTTTTTAGAAGTCAACATGGTCAGTTTGACCAGAAGATACTATATGAGGTATACTTCAAACAAGAAAGATTGTTATTCTGCACTGTTTCTATTAAAAACAAAGTAAAACTAGCAGTTAATTGCATATAAATATTGAACATGCTTTCATCCATTTTAATGCCAAAAGGTTCATTTATTAATTATCATATGAACTTGATTGCTAGTTTAAGGGCAAGCATATTCTGTATGCCGCTCTTCTAGATATTCTTATAAGTTAAGAAACTTGGGATTAACACAAGAGATATAACTGCTATGTTTCTGGATTTATTATTATTATTATTATTTTACGAGAGAACAACCTTGCGTGCGTAAATCAACTACAAACCTCAAAATGGAATATTAATTATTTGTAAACGACGTTTCCTTGACAATTTCCCTAAAAATTTACATTGATAGTTTAGTGACATAATAAATACAGAGGACCTACACCTTAAAAGAAGCCTTAGCTGACTTATGCCCAGGGAAAAAATATAAAGCGAAACATTATTTAAAAATTATCTTAACTAGTTTATCATATAGCTCTAACACATTTTAGCTTCTAAGGGTGATTAAAACTAAGTTAACGTTTTGCATTAAATGAAATATTTTACGACTGAACTTTTCAACAGTTTTTTACGCAAATTACAACCCTCCATAACATTATTCAAAATTAACTTCTTGCGTCTTCCACAAAACTTCGCCAGGTCCAATAACTTCCCTAAAAGATTAATTACAAGTGTTCCCGTGGGGCATAAAATAAATTTATAGCATTGTTGGAAAGACCCAAAAAGAAAACATAATAACATTCATATATTTTCGTGACTTTCCAAAGCAACATATGTTTACGACAATTGATAGCTGGGCTGATTGTAATTATTGCCACGCAGCAAGCCTCGGTCAGTTCTAAATTTAATAAAATGATAAATATGGGGTTGGTAAAGTTCAGACACAATTCGTTAGAGACTAAAATAGTACGTAATATTAATAATTTTCTCCAGAAGGTAGTAATGTTTTAGTATTCCTCTAACCATGGATAATTGTAATTTGAGGCTTTGGTATGGATTTGTAATATGGAAAATACGTAGAACAAAGAAATATAAACGGTAATACTTTTATAAATTATTGTAATGTGCTACAATCAATAAGGATAGGCTTCTATTACGATAACTTATCCCGATATTATGCGGGCATGGGGTTGTGTGGTCATATTGTAATTGTAATAATAGTTGAGGATTTTCAGAAAATTGAAATAGCAAACTTTATATGTATTTACTGCATTCATGGTTCTAAACTCCATTTTCTTAGATTCGTAAGACTTAAAAATCTGTAAACAGCTACACCTTTATAAACCTCGGTATAACATTCCTGAGTAATATGGTGTAAAGTAAATTGATTAAGAAATTCGCAGAGATATAACTTCTATACCTTTTTTCACTTACTTATGATTTTCATAGACAAAAGAAAGTTCCTGTAAAGTTCACTAGGTTCGACGCAGAAAAGATAACTAAGGAAATTAAAATCGACCTTGTAAAGTAACTTTATTCGATGACTTAAATAAGATCAATATTTTGCACTTTCTCTGCCACTTAGTGTGGATAATGAAAGGAAACGCATACATACCCTTTCTTAGTAGGTATTATTTCAGCAGAAATTCTATAGGGAATTTTGAGGATCTTGGATCTGTATCTAAATTATGTTTCCTAGTTTACATCTGGAGTCTATATCTAGACCACTATTTAAAAAATCCTGCGCAACATCGTTCAGAATCCTAATATTTATTAATTTCAGAAGCTAGCGTAGAACGCTAGATACGTAAATTCAAGTACAGTTGGAGAAGAATTATAAATTTTGTTACTAGCCCCTGTAAAACTTGTTTCAAGCCCATTCACGAGTAGTTTGCCGTGATGAAAAATCTATAGACATCTTGAATAGCCGCTATAAACTATAGAATCTGAAATTTACTTTATTTTATAATATATATTGCTGTGATATCCCTTAATATTATATTTTAAAACTTTGAGGTTTTAAATAAACTAAATAATTTATTATTCAGCAAATCGAATTGTAATACAATTGAAATTTTGCCAGGTTAAACTTACTATGTTGGGCGCCATAAACAAAATTCAAATCTCAATCAGGATATCCCTACCTAAATTGATATTAAACAGAAAATACAGAAATTTATAAATTGTTTAACCAACACAAGTCAAATATTTTCACAGACCTATTTTAGTCGATCTTAGGGACATTGCTACAATCGGTCGTTTCGTAATAACTTTTCTAGCTGGCATCAAACAAGCACAACAAAAGAAAACATAGGGAAAACAAAATTACCGTTTCAATTATCAAAGTTAATTCAGAAGTATCTGTGCTTTTCCTTTATAAAAACATATAAATTAAATTTGTCACACAAAATTAAATACAATAGACAACTACGAGGATTTATTTATTTGTTTTTTAATTTTTGATTGAAACTTTAACCTCGTACCTTATTTCAGATGTGGCGGGCTTCGCAGCAATCTCCATATCGTATGTGCTCGCATTCGATTGAACTTCAGTTGCGTTGTCCGTGGCATTTTCGTGGATAAACGTTGATAACCGCAGTTGGTAACATCCAAACCCAGAAAACAGCAATTAGATGTACACTTGCGCTTTCCCAATTATAAATCACCAGTAATTGCCTTTTAAGCAGATAAAAGCAAAATCTTATTTCTAACCTCACAATTTTGTTTTTAATTATTTTGCTTCTGGATCCATATTATAGCACTTTTTTTCAACGAACTTCCTTATTTTATCCTTACTGAATGAAATTAAAATTATTTATTTCATTATTTCTTGCAGAATAATAAAATTTAATTATTTTACGTTGACGGTTAAATTTGCTCTTGTCAAATTGAAACAACACACTAACTAACGATTCTGATTGGTAAACAGCTGAAGATCAACCCACGCCAACTTTCAATTTTCCCGAAATCGTAATTTTCTTGATAAATTTCAATATTTCACATTCGTAGAGGGTAACAACACTTTATATCGAAGATAAACGGGGAAGAAGCATTTATTCGTGTAAATACACAAACTTGAACATAAATTATAATAATTTGCGAGCTGCATGAAGAACGTACTTCCTCGTAGAAGGATAAAATGCAACTAATTTGTTTGAATACAAAAAATGTTCACAAATTGTTTTCAGTTGCCATGATACGGAACAAAACTTTCAATTTTTTATGAAAACTCCGAGAACTTCCACCAATGAAATCGCAGCTCTAAATTAACTAAAATAATTACAAAATTCTGTAAACTACAATAACTTTCTTATAATTAAAGTTACACAAAAAAGGGAAATACCAAAATGTGCCTAGTAAAATTCCTCAGATATTGTTATCTCACACGACATATTTCCAATAAAGCATAAGAGAATTGGCAATTCAATTTTCAATAAATTATAAATAAATTATTATAAACATATTCAAAGTTACTCAAAACTAACACAGACCTTCCTTACATACATGAGAATATTATTTCAAATATATTTTCCTCTACAGAAAAGTATTAAATTCGCAAATTTACATTATTATATCAACTGTCAAAACCATTATATGTTTACTAGTTTCTGTGAGATTACAACTCAAGAATGCACAGATAAGGTTTAAAAAAATCCTCTATGCCTTCCTAAAGATGAAGATCAACAAAACAGCCTGTTTGGATACCTGGAAGTCATGTTATACAGTAACGAAGGACCACATTGTAAGATCGGAAACAAATATATATCAGATATTCGACTTATGTGTGATTAAACAAGTCATTTTATACAGGGTTACTTAAATTAGCTTTATTAGATTTAGCAATAGGTTAAGATATCTCAATTAGAGCATGTTGTACCACAGCAATATGTTATGGTTGTTTTTATAACATTTTCATAAAATATGAAGACAGAGTTAATTGTCAGCTCTAAAGAAAAAATAAACTTACTCGTTGTATAATTATATATATTATAATTATAAGAAAACTATAACAACACCGAAAACAAAATTGATAATGTGGCATGCTTTCTATCAAGTGGTCTATGTTCTCCTCTCCTGGGGTATCCCGTTCCACATAACCTCACATTGGTGTCTCAGCTCGTCTAAGTTGTTAGGAGCTCTTGGCAATAATCTTAGTCGCCGGCCCATCATGTCCCAAAGATGTTCGATCGGCGGTAAGTTCGGTGATCTTGCAGACCAGGGCAACAATTGCAATTGTGCTTGTTGGAGGTACGTCTGGTAATGTTTGCAGTGTGTGGATGTGCGTTATCCTGTTGGAAAATATCGTTGCAACGTCTGCATGAATGGTACTTACACCAGTTCCAGGACATTATGAATATAGTGATGAGCATTTAAAGTGCTTGGGACGAACACAAGAGGTGACCTTCCACGGAATCAAATCACTCCAGGTGTTAAAGCTGTATGGGGTCTTTCAACGAACTCTACATTTCGTCTTTCTCCTCAATATCGACGTACCTTCCTACGGCTGTCATTTGACCACAAACAAAATCTGGATTCGTCACAGCAGACAAAGTCGTTCAATTGCTGATTCCAATGCTGCCGCTCTTGACACCAAGCAAGCCTAACAGCCTTGTGATGTGCAGTTAAAGGGAGCCGTTGGAATGGACGGTTGGATCGCAGTCCAAAAGAAGAGATTCTTCCGTAAATTGTTGACATTAACACGCGGCGGTGAAGAACTCGCATCCAGTCTATAGGTACAGACCTTGTTGTTTGAAAGCGGTCTCGTGTAGCCATTCTTCGAAGAAGTCGATCTTCAAGAACATTATTGCTACGTAGAGGTCTACCGGCTGGACGATGTCGCGAAATGCCTTCCTCTGACCAAGCAGACCATATTCGTACAACTGTAGTGTGGTCCCGATTTACCCTTCTACCAATTTCACGATAATTTCATGCCGATAATTACCCCTTTATCAAAATCGGAAATGTGGTTAAAATTTCTACGTTGTCTTACTGGAGGCATTTTAAAACATTAATTCTGTCACAAAATGTAACAAAATATGGAAACAACTAATTAATGTTTACCAGATAACCCGAAAACTGGACTCTCACTGAGACAATTAGTAAGAAATTAGAAGCATTCTAGATGTGGTTGTACCGACGTATATTAGAATTTCCCTGAACAGACTGTATTACTAATAAAAGCGTGTTAGAACGATTTAACAAATAAACAGAAATCGTGATAACCACAACGAAAAGAAAATTGGAATATTTAGGCCATATTATGAGAAAGTCAAAGATACGAATTGTTACCGTTAACTCTCCAGGGAAAAGTGTTTTGTAGAAGGGGTCCCGGGAAAACAAGAATATCTTGTCTTCAAAATTTGAGAAAACGGTCCGCGCAGCGGTTAATAAAGTACAGATCGCCATGATATCCGATAAGAGATGGGCACGCGAAGCAGATATTTATTTATATAAAAGATAATTGTAACGGTGCGACAACTTACACTTTCAATATTATACACTTTTTAAAGGAGTAGTAAGTAATATCAACTTCAAACGGATAGATATTATAAGCAATTTAAGAAAAGTACCTTGCTTAAGATAAAAATTAGCTTTGCTAATAAGGTGCAAACGTTGAGTTGACTTTGATTTTATAAAATGAGCCCGGTGGAAAAAAGCAGCGCTTCGAAGAACTCCAGTACAAAATCGTTTAAAGTTTAATTGTTATAACTCATAGATACCCAGACGTTTCGTAACAAACAAATTCAGTAGGCCTGATCGTAGATCGTGAATGCCATAGTGTTGAAATATTTTTGTCAAAAGTCTTATAAATTGGCTCATAATGTACAGGTAAATTACGGCAATCGGAATGCACTGTTAGATCCAAGACCTGTACTAATTGAGAGTGGATCTAGATAAAAAAATCTAAGTCTTTTAAGATTATCTAGATCGTATATTCTTTTGCAGTTTGTGATTTCGTCCAAATTGTTGTATCTGTATCTTCGTTGGCTTATTTACTGTAATAGTGCAAGAAAAGTTTATAAGGTAAAGTATCACTTTTTCTTTAGATATAATTTCATTCATTCAGTTTGGTTGTTGCACTAGGATGTTCTCTACACAAATAATAAATGCCTATTTTAAAAATAACTGATTTAGTCTTTGCCGCTTAAAGACAAACTAACATACTCATGAAAGACAGCTTAATGTTAGATGTTCTATAAAACCTAGAAGTATTTAAAAGCAAAATTTATTCTCCAAATATAATTATTAGTATTATTACTATACTATACATCGGTTGCATAGCGGAGCACAGCAGACGCCGGTCAAACGATATTCGTAGTGTAGCATAATCCGCGCTGGTCAGTACTCGAATGGGTGGACCAATATAGTGGCATACGCAACCGGTCGTGCTTCGGAGGGTACGTACATCCGTCGATCCCGGTTGTCATACAAAAATCTATGACAATCGTAAACCATGTAGCGGAACTTCTCTTCTCCGTTCGACGAGTTAGGCTAATCTCCTCCCCGGCATACGTGCAAAGAAGGCTCATAGAACCTACTCCATTGTAAGTAGTTAACAGGCCATTGGCTTATACACAGAAGAAAAAGAAGACTGTACTATACTATATGATAAGTATTGCATATCTTTGGATCTAAGAATGAACGATTCATGAAAGTATGGTCTGGATATGGAGATATTCGCCTTGTGTAAATACATCTAGATCCAGATACTAGACACCCTGAATTTACTAGATACACCAGAGATGCCAGCACATTGTTAGTAAATAACTAACTTGTAGATTCTTTTCCGACAATAGATACCATAATTTCAGAATCACTGGAACAAATTAAGCAGTAGTTTTCGCCTGTCGTTTGTCTCGTTTCTTGTGTATAGAAATAATAAATGCAATTTCCACGCAATTCATTTATAAAACCAATTCATAAGATTTGCTAAAGGTTTCGACAAGGTAGCTGTTCACTGTTCAAAAAGTTCAGCGTTTAAACCTGATATCTCTTCTATTTAGCGACTTGAATATTTCCATCAAATCTTGACGTAGAAAGTAAGCCTTCATCGCGTTATTCGAGATTTAAACGTGGCGAGTTGCCTTGAGGTTTCCTTGTAAAAACGTTTGGAAACTTGCATGACAGGATTTTATGTTTTGTATATCTTTGTCCATTTGCCCAAAGCAGCTGAAGAATTTTCAGTGTCGCAAAAACAGTCGTCCCAAGATATATAAAGATTCCATTCTAACAACGGCTTAGAAAATAGATCGCTTCTGAATAAGAACGCTTTTGATTTTAAAATTAAACATATTCAAAATTGCTGGCTTTTATATATTTTTACATCTTCAAGAAACATTATCACTCACCTGCATTCTTGTAAAGGTGAAAACTGCAGCATACTACTTCTACTTTATAAGCATATTAAGGAGAGTGATAGTTCCCTATGGTTGCTGTTACGTTTTGTATAGTACAATATTACGACAATAATGTTAGAAATAGAAATCCATACTGTACGCTTAGATTAAACAAGATGATTTTTTTGTTCTGGCGATTAGCAATTTTAGTTACAGGTTGTTTGGTTTTGGAATGTTTCTTAGATTTCAATGACGGTCTTATACCAACAAGGTTGTTGATGCTAAATTCCAGATTTCATAAGTGAGTATATTCGGTATGCTAGCCGAAATTTCGAACGCAGGGACATAAAGAATTTACGATATTTACTTTTTTTGGCGGAAACACTCAGTGAATTTAGGTCTTTGGTAGACACCAACATAGGTGTTTTCTGAAAATGTAAGATGTAATATGATTAGAACGCTGACGCGTGAAAAAAACACAAATTATGCAATCTATGTATACTATAAAAACACGTAGACATGCATTTGGAATTAGAAACAGGCAACAAATATTTATATATTTAATTACATACTAAGTGAACACTTAGTGGTACATTTATAAAGTAAGAACATCATTTTATATAATTATTCATTCATTACATTAAGAGTAGCACAATCACAATTATTAGACTATATCGGCGCATTGCTGGACGCAAGCCTTCCCATTTCCTTCCATCGCTTTCTGCATGGTGCCTTATTGGCTTTTTTTTCGACGATCAATCTAGTACCTTTTATTCGTGTTACGCGGCCCGCCCAACTCCATTTGAGACAAAATAATGGTGAGGTTGTACATCCCATGAAGGAGTCTGGCCTACAAGGTGAAAGGTCGCAATTACCGTATCTTTACTCTCACACCCAAATTCATGACATGTGGTTATGTAGTGGGCATCACGCATTCGGAAACCGCGGTATTACCTGTTGTTCTATCGAACACAGGTGCCCAATTATTTAAATCAACTGGGAAAGCCATCCGCAAGGCATCCAGTCGGGGATTAGAATTCGGCTCCGAAATCCAATCTAACGTTTCATGTTTCGTTGTGTAGTTAGTGGTTTTTCTCGTGATATTTATGTAAGACTCCATGTTTCTAATCCATACATAAATACCACTCCAGTTTTTTAAAGTTGTGTTTCATTTCTTATAAACGTTTATAAACAGTTTCGTGAAGATCATGTCCTTATGCCGTATTTCTCGTTTAATTTTTATGATATTCGTATTAACCTGCTTTTTTACATACATCTGAGGGCTATATTTTTATTCTGCAATGTTTTAAGAGTTCTTCCATTAAGCCAATTGCTTTCTGGTAATCAATGAAACCTACGTGGTAAAGTTTTTATGGAAACGTACAGTCTTTCTGAACGGTCCTCTTCTTTTCATTAAAATTAACATTTCAGCAATATTTTCATTCGTCCACCATCTACCTTCTACCACCCACCAAGTGATTGGAATGTTTCTCTGATAAACAACGAAAGTTGTCCAGATCATAAGACAGCTCGGTCTGAGCTTCTGTATCATTTAGACGTGTTTTCTATAATCGGTTATTCCGATTTGCGTTGTATTAACCATTATCTGAGATTTATTCTATAGAGAACTTAGTAATTAGATAGAAAGATTTGCATGAAATCCTTGTTTTTCCTAAATACAATTATTTCTACTTAAAAATCATTTAATTCAGTGCTGGTATTTCATAACTTATGAAGTCTAAAACCACATGGAAAACGATAAATAAATGGTTCCCGCATTTTCAAAATTTGCGACTCCATTGTGTTATATCAAGAGATCCAAAAAAACCTGATCTTAAGCGGGCTGTCGAATGAAAAGTCACGTCTTTACTAAACTAAAGGAATGTTTATGATGTCAGATAAATTAGTAATCTTTTTTTATACGAATCTGACAGATTGTTAAAATGATTTTTAATACATTTCAAAGAGCATTCATTATTGAATCTTACTTTCGGAACGGCTTTCAAGTTGACGGAGAATGGACCTATTCAATTCCTCTTTGTTTTGTGGAATTCCGAGAGAGGTATCCCAATGAAATTATTACATATCGAAAATTTATGCTACGGTTAAGAATTTAGTCAGTAATTTTCGAGAAACTGGAAGTGTTGGAAGGAAAGAAGGGTCTCGTAGGCCAAAGAAGATAGTACCTGCTTTAATTGAAACTGTAAGACAACGAATTGACGAGGCTCCAACTCACCAATAAGACATTTATGCCAGCAAGTTGATGATTTAAGTTACGGTACATGCCACAGAATATTGAGACAAGCTTTGCTTCTGCATCCTTACCGATTTATTTCCATTCAGGAGCTTTTAGAACAGAATTATCCAAAAAGAGTTCAGTTTCTTCGTTGCTTTTTGGATAATCTCAATGATGAGCAGTTAAATTTAACCTTTTTTACCGACGAAGCCTGGTTTTACCTTAATGGGTGTGTTAATTCACAGAATATGCGGATTTGGAGTAGCGAGAATCCACACGTTACAATTAAAGCTCCCCTTCATCCACAGAAAATAGGAGTCTGGGTTGGAATGAGTCGTCGTAGGTTAGTTGGGCAAAATATTTTTCGAAGGCACGCTAACTGCAGCAAGGTACAGGAACGAATTATTGCAACCTTTCTTAAATGAACTTCATGATGAAGAGTTACGGGATGGTTTTCTGCAACAGGATGGCGCAACAGCTCATGCAGCTGCAGATACAATTAATTTCTTACGCGAATATTTTGATGACCGAATCATTAGTAGGAATACTTTAACACCCTGGCCTCCTCGCTCTTGTGATATTACTGTTTTGGACTTTTTTCTATAGCCCTACTTGAAAAACACCATTTTTAAAACTCCAGTTAATGCTTTAAACGAACTGAAACTTAGAATTGAAGAAAACTGTCAAGAAATTAACAACTCACCTCAATTATTACAAAATGTTTTTGAAGGTATGAGAAGACGAGTTCAGAAATGTTTGGAGGAAGAAGGCAGACATTTTCAACATTTGTTGTGATCACTACATTAGTTCAGGTTTATTCATTTCTTTTACTGTTGCTCAATAAAAGATTTCTGATCCTAAAAATGACGTTTCATTATTATTTAGTTCCAGCTAACACAACCTAACCTGCAGTTAACATTATAAACATTCCTGTAGTCTAGAAAAGACGTGACTTTTCATTCGACAGCCCGCTGAGAATCAGCTGTTTTTGGATTTCCTGATACAAGGCTTGTCCAACTAAACCCCGTCTTTGATCAACTTAGCTTTGAAAACAAATGCAATAATTCAAATGACGTTTGTGAATGTTAGAAATGTTTGTAAGCAACACATTAATAAGTTTCTAGTGTTCGAATTTGATTCTGACGTTTACAACTTTTGAAATGGCGTTTGTTGTAGAAAATCCGTCCAAGTTTGATCAGCGTGCAGTCGTACAATTTTTATGCGCTCAGTGTGTGCAGCCAAGCAAATTCATACGCAAATGCAAGCAGCGTAAGATTGGAAAAGAGGGGACTATGAATGAGCCGCGACCAGGTGCACGGTGTACTGCATTAACAGGAAAAATATGGCATGTATGGAAGGCTTTATTAGAGAATATCGTCGAATTAGAGAAATTTCAGAAATTGTTGGCGTGGAATGTAGGATCTGTCCATAGTATTGTTCGTAATCTGCATTACAGCAAAGTTTGTTCGCAATAGATGCCTCGTCTCTTGCCAAATGAACAAAAATACTTGCGAATGGGCTTTATCTCTGTAACACCTCACAGACTGTAGGCAAAATTGTGATGACTTTCTGCTGTTAATAGTTGCTGGTGACGAAACTTGGTGCCATTACTACGAGCCATCAAGTAATGTATAGTCGACGCAATGGAAACATTCAAGTTCACCACCACCGAAGAAGTTTAAAGAACAACCTCCTGTAGGCAAGGTGATGTTAACTTTTTTCGACCATGAAGGACCCTTGTTGATAGAGCTTAAGGAACCTGGAATAAATGTCAATGCAAATCTGTACAATGAAACTTTGAACAAGCGTCATCGAGCAATAAGACGGAAACGTCTAGGAAAACTTACGCATAGGGTCATTCTGCTGCACGACAATGCTAGGCCTCATGTTGCTAATGTGGTAAAAGAAAATCTTCAACGAATGAAATGGACGGTTTTAGAGCATCCACCCTATAGCCGGGATCTATCGTCTTGCGATTTTCATATTTTTGGACCGCTAAAAAGGCGTTAAATGGTAGGAATTTTGAGTCTGACGCCGAAGTACAGATAGCTGTGGAAGACTTCTTCAATCAGCAGCCACAAGAATTCTATGAGCAGGGTATACGTCGGTTAGTAAAACAATGGGATAGGTGCCTTAACTGTGACGGTAATTATTTGTAATTAAATTGTTGAATACATTTTTTATAAAGCAAGGATGGGATTTCAATTGAGCACACCTCGTACTTATGTTAGAAGAGTAGCTACTTCAGTGAGTTTTCTCGTGTTATTTGTTCTTCAAGTGGTACCATCGTTCGTACAGTGACATGGTGCTTACAGATAAACACAATTAGCCCCGTACATTAAAGGAGACATACATTTTATTGTAAAAAGAAATGCAGCCTTTTAGAACGGGACTCATACAACTATACAGTTACTTTCAAGCTGACAGTAGGCCTTCATCCACAGCTGTAATCCTTCAGGACTTGATTTAGTAATTTTAAAACGTAGTTAAATTTTCATACTAAACAGGTAAGTACCCGACGTACCTGAACGTGTTATTATTACAGATGAAGTTTATGAATAACTGAAACTAAAGTCTAGTAGGTCTAGGATACGTCTCTCATTCTGACTCAATTTTCCATAAATTCTTACTAGGGTTGAAGTCTAAGTAAGTAGATAAAGTATTATATGCCGGACGCTTACAATTTACAAGTCCTTCTTCCATCTCTTCTTTTCAACAACTATTGAAAGTATTCTACTACCGTCCTAACACCAAGGTAGAACAAGTTATTCCTAGACGTTTCAGAAAAAAATTTAAGTTTTTGACCCAATTAAGTAAAACTTACGCATAGCATACGCTTCATTCAAATATGCTCTACATTCTTGAAATATTAAAATATGTGCAAGTTAAATTCTACAAAAGGTGTTTCATTTACCAGAATTTCTTATAATTTTCTTACTTAGCATTGGCCTTACTCCAATTTGAAAACTTTCATCTCATGTATCAGTAAAGAAAGCCTACAGTAGGCCCAGAATCAAACAGTAGCTTAGCAAGCCCTACTGACAACATTTTAAGTCCCTCATTTCCATCTGCATTGTTAACATCGGCAATCGATAGCTTTATTTTATTTATATAAGGTTGGATATTTTCATTAAAATCGACCAATCATTTCCACTATACAGAAGATCAAACCTCCGTTCAATGGAAAACGGGAATCTCGTAATTTGATGCAAAAGTTCATCAACAGTAATTAAACGACAATCCAAAACCTCATAACACGTCCGCCCTGCAAATTTAATACTGTTTTCAGTCAAGCAATGAAAACAGAATTAAAATCGAAACGAAGCTCGCACCGGTTGATGTAGTGAATTCCTATTTAAACATAAAGCTTCGGTTTGTCCAGTGCGATATGCAAACGAATTTCCCGTAATTGCTTTGGTTTTAAAATGCATAGTTGTTTGCAGCGCGATCGATAGACGTTTTGTTATCTGACAATTCTGCAATCTGCATTTGTCATGTCGACATCAATAACGCCAATATATAACACCACGGAATTACATCGGTTGTATGCAATAACCACTCGCGCCGGTCACAAGGACACATTTGCAATTACCGTAGTTTCCCAACATAGAGAAACTAAGCTTGAATTCAGCAAATAATTCCCTTGGCAAATTGTGCAAATAATTACCTGTGCAAATTGTAGTTTAAAAAACTACACTATCTGATTTTAGACAACTTTTTAACATATAAAAAGCATGCGCTAGAAGAAATGAAATTACCTCGAGAACCAGAACGCATTTGCGCTGTATGAAATCATTAAAGATTGTAATAAAAATACTGCATTACTTCACGTGTATTACTCTTACTTTAGTGTGAAACTTGTTTTACTTTTCTATAGCCGAATAGGGAGTTATGCTTACGGTTTACATCGCTATATTTGTTGAAACTATCTTGGAATTCATTGGTTTTTGTCAAAAGTATCTTATTTATGTATTATAGCCCTCCTTGTCACTAGACGTACATAACAACAAAAAATAGTAGCAAAAATTGCGAAATAACTCTTTTGCGTTCAAACATGCAGAAGCATTTCGCAATCGAGTATCAAACAACGATTTTGCGAAAATTCTCCTAAAATTAGCAAAAATGTGAAGAGAAAATTTTGAGATTTACGATTAATGAAGTTGGCATCTAATGTCATCTAGTATCAATGCACGTAATTTTATTGCTATCAAGTCGCATATGCTCTGATCAGTTGGTGACGATAGAAACGAAGCAAACAAACGTTTATAGGTACCTACAACAGAACAAAAAGATAGAGAGAAAGAACCAAATTCTAATTTCTTATAAAGTTTGGTTACGATTTTGTGAGAATTGGTGAATATTAAGGGCATATTACAAGTAAAGTGTTGAAAATATAAAAATGAACGCGATGAAAATTATCAGTCCCTTGAATTTTCTGAAGCTGGGAAAAGTCCAAAATATCGACTAGGCAATTTGAATTTCCCTACAAAGACTTCATGAAACGGTTCTAAGATATTAAAGAATGTGTTTAAAAGTATGCTATTGGCATATTTCGAATATAAAATCAAGGAAGTTCAGCCAAAAACGTTATAGTCCATTTTGTCAATGTTGAAGAGAGCATTGAGTTTCTTCTTCTTCTTTTTTCTTCTTCTTGTTTTTCATCATCTTCTTCTTCTTCTTGCGTTAGGTCTTTGACCTGTGTTTTACTGGTTTTTATTTTCTTAAAAGACCGATGACCAGCTGTCCCGCCATCTCTTTCGAGGTCTTCCTGGTGGTCTGGAGCCTTCTGGTTTCCCTTCGCGTACTGCCTTGGCCGTCCCTCCGTTATTCATTCTTGCTACGTGTTGGTTCCACTACCTTCTACTTTCTTTCCCCCATCTTACGACGGCCCGTATGCTACATTATTCTCTGATGTTCTGATTCCTGATATGATCGCCCTTTGCCTTTCCTATTATGGATTTCAGTACTTTCATTTCAGCTGTCCTTAATGTTTGTTTCGCTTTCCAATTCTTTGCTCTGGTTTCTACGGCATAAGTCAGTATTAGGCGTACACAGGCCTTGTATATTCTTGTTCTACGTTCAATTTAGAGGGTGTTTGTTCCTCTATATCATATCTCTTAACGCGCCTGAGATAATGGGCGCTTTTTACTTGGTTGGGCGTTTGTCTTTGTTGGTTACGATTGCTTGGTATATCTACTCCTAGGTAGCTAAATGTCATTGTTTGCTCTGTGATTTTCCCGTTAATTTCATGTTTACACCTCACCGGTTCTTTTGAGAGTGTTAAGCACTTTGTTTTCTCAATTTATATAAGATAACCATTATTGTATTTTTCGACCGTGGTGATAAATTTCTGCAGAATTCTTTATAGATCATTTTCATTGTTGTTGTTGTCATGAAGACCACGTCGTCTGCGTATCAGACTATGTTTATTTGACAGATGATATACATAGCATCTGTCGTCGACAGATTCTTTTTGAACCCCCGTTGCTCTTCATTAATAGGTACCAGGTCGCATATAGTTTCAGCAATTATTCCAGTAAACAATTTCAATATTGCGTCTAACAAGAATTCTCCTCTGTAGTTTGCTGGGTTTCTTTTATCACCTTCTTTCAATGTCAGTACGATGATACTTATTTTCCTATCTTCTGGGACATTCTTCTTCAAGTATGTTATTGAACAATATCGTTATTTCTTTCGCTAGAATCTGTTCTCCGTACTTCATTTGTTCGTTCGTGATTACGTCTGTTCCTGGCGCCTTTATGTTCTTCAATTTCCTTATAGCGTTTATTACTTGGTCTTCTACGATTCTCCTGTCTAGTCCTTGTGTTTCTGTTTTGGATGGGGTGTGCTCCCTTCGTCGTTGTAACTTCGTTTGAAATAGTCCATATAGTCTCTAACGAGTTTATTTCTTTGTACTGTTATGTTCATTTGAATGTGCCACTTCATCTGAATTATTTATTTTAATTCCTGCTTCATAGGAATCAAAATTCTATTTTAATTGCAATTCTTAAGTCGATCGTTATATTATTTTCTTTTAAGATTGAGTTAAGGAGGCCACTTTCGCAAAGCCTTTGAAGGTTCCCTTTGTAGGCTAGATTTGCCCATCAAAAACAATTCTCGGAAGTCGCGTGTATTATTTCCTTCCAGAATGATTTCACTATGTGGTGTAATTTTTTGGGGAAATGCAGGTTCGCATTGCGCTTAGTTCTTCAGTCGGACTTAACAACTTCTCCGACCGAGTCGGCCTTCCACCTTCGGGACTCTGGTCGCCCAATTCCATCTACGGGGGCCGTAAATAAAGTTAAGTGAAATTGAGTAGGCGCTAGACTTTTGGAACAGAACGGCGTATTTCTCTGATAACGGATTCCTTCGTGCCTCATCTGCTTTACAAACAGAATGGAGGCATAATAAAGCGAGTCTGATTCCTGTAAGGTCTGGGCTTTTCGGCCTTCCACGAGAACCTGCATCGGCTGTGATTTGGAAGGTGGCGCCCGTTAATTTAGACATACCCTGTACACAACCAGAAAGGTTTACTCCCGTAAGCGGTTTCCGTGAACCCCCCCCTACTCCTCTGAGCTAAGCTGTAGGCTTTTTTCCATCTATCCTGTTGCGGGTCGACCGAAAAGCTTGTTTGGCCCGTAACAGTATTCATTAATACGTTTCTTTGTAGATCTCAATATTTTCCAGACTCTCTTTTAGCTGCCATAGAAATCATGTTCAATGTCTTTCGTAAATTTCTCCCAGTGTTCTTCTTTTATATTTCTTATTTTTTCGTTAATTCTGTTCCTTACTCTTACATATTTCTCGTAATCGTCTGCTGTTTTCCCACTTCTGTATCTCATGTATGCCGCCCTATTTTCTTTGCTCAGTATCTTAACTTCTTCGGTAAACCAGAGTATTTTCTCTCGTTTGTTATTTAAGTTGACTTTTCGTAGTCCCAATGCTTCTTGTGATACCGTTTGTTTGTAATTTCGACCAGCTCTGCTCCACGTTGTCACTGTTACTTATATTATTCCCTTTAATTGTTTCATCTAATCGTCTGTTGTAGTGTTCGTGCTTTCATTTTCTAATAGTTCTATGTTCATTTTTTGTATATATTGGGGAGTAACTTATTTGCTCATTCGTATTTTGCATAATACTACTCCGTGTTCGCACATCCAGGATATTTCTGGGGTGTACGTTGTATACGCATTAAACGTCAAACAAAATATATAATTTATTTATTTATTGATTAATAATAATTTTACAGGGGAGCCACAACTATAGCTATTAGCCCTTGGACCTGTGAATTTTTATTCTGTTGGATGGACCAGTGAATTTTGGGTAGCACATTAGGTTTTCTGTATTATGAAAGTTATTGTTTAATATATCCGAAAGGTTATCTGTAGTAATTTTTGCTACTCTTCTTTCTCATTCATATTTAGAGCAGTTAATTATTATATGCTTGATGGTGAGAAGGGAGTTGCAGTTGAAACATATTGCGGTTCTTCCTTTTGGAATAAATATGCGTGAGTTGCCTAGTGAGTATTACTTGTTGACAGCATGTTTTTGGAGAGGCCCACGGTTCTATTGTCGTCTGCACCGCTCTGAGTTTGTTGTGGTCGGTATTTCCCCATTCGGTTTGATGTATTAAATATTCGTTTCTCTATTTTGTTATTGATATCCTGGTGATATTGATTTCTGTCCTTACCTTGCCTTCAACTGCTGCTGCATCAACTTTTTCATTGCCATTTATTCCGATATGGGAGGGAATCCAGATTAATCATACATCTTTGTTCTGATTATATAGATTCTGTACATGATTTATTGTGGTTTGAAGAACAGTAAGTTTACTTACGGAGTCCGACTTAACTATAAATCTATTATGGGAGCTGTTGGATATTTAAATGAGGCTTTCTAAGATGCTGTATGTTTTAGCCGTAAAGATACTGGTTTCGTCTGGTAGTCTATATGTGCAACATTCCTCTTCACAGACGTACACTGCTCTCGTGTTGTTTCCTAATTTTGAAACGTCAGTAAAGATGTGTTTGTGTTCGCCATCGCGTTGACAATATCACGGAGTATGACCAAATATAAATCCGAGTGTAGCACCGAAGAAGGCGGCTCGGCAGAGCGTTTACTTTTCATTTCGGAGGTCTTGGGTTCGAACACCCGGGGCGTCTGTGCTGACACAGGTTTTTCATGATCATACAGGTAAATTCTGGGACAGTATCATCCACGAAATACCATTATCTATTTTTTCTGGCCTTTCCTATCCTCATATTTCCATTACTGGCTGAAGATGGGCTTAGGGTTCCGGTGCTGAACCCGACTGAACCCTATAGCGGCCCGTTCCCTTGTGGGGAATGAACCTACGTTGATTTTCCTTTCCCTTCAATCTTGATCTCAGCTGTTCTTACAGGAATCTACACATTACTTCTAACAAAGATCAAAATAAAATAAGAGTTTAACAAAACATTTAATTAAATTAAAGAAGCGGACAAAATTCACAAAAAATAGTTAAATGATTATAATTTGGTGGCGAACAAAGAGTAATATTAAAAAAACAAACGAAACAAAACAATTAAATCTAAGTTAATAATACCTGAAAAAAGATACTGCAGAAAGGCCATGTACACGCAGTATTTTCTTATATCGCTAAAAAATTTTCAAATAAAACATACGTTATATAAACTTCAGGGGATGTAAAGCTTGAGTCAGTCCCTGGATGTAGTGGTGGAGTTATTGCAGTAAGCTACTCTCGAAACCACTTGCTTTTGACGGATTTTTCAATATTCCGTCATACGACGAAATTTCCCAAATCGGTTCTTTAAGCGATATTTTCGGGATTTTTGAGAAACTGAATATTCCCTTTTTCGGACGTACCATGAATGGTACCGCAGAAAGCGAAAGTAATTACCATTTGGTAAATTAAACTGATTCGGACGCCCTAGGGTAATTTTAATCCACCTGACACTCAAGTCTAGCGTTATAGCCTTCCGTCTCTTCCCCGCACCTAACAGTGTGAAGACGCGGATTAATGCTGCGTTTGCAGAAAGATAAATAAACGTCGCGCATACAGGGTGCGTTCAATAAAAGCGTCTGAACGTCAGAAATTTTAGGTTATTTGGTAGGCAGTATATATGGAGCATGTAGAATAGTCGAGCTATTGGACATAACACTATTGAGAATAAGGATTCGATAATTATGACTACAAAATCAAAATTTAATAACTCACAGTCAGAGGACATTCATTATTTCAAATTTAACTTATATTGAATTATGCCGAAAATCTTATGCCTTACGTCCAGCCTACACCACCTACCGAAGACTTTCTAAGTGTGTCAACGGAAAATGTGTAAATCAGGTTCTTGGCATTAATAAAATCAAAAACACACCATGAAGTAGCAATATATTTGAAATTACCGAAAGCAGGATAACTGCTTCCGATGATCTTCTGCTACATTGCTGGACGACTCTGGAGCTGGTGTTCTAAGGTTACGGAAGGATATTTTAAAGAAACCACCAAAAAAAAATAATTTTCAAAGAATATCTTAGTTGTTCCCAAATCTCAAGGTTCATCAACAGTTACTAAATATCTTCATCAAGAAATTATTCTAGCAAACGAGCTACCCTCCTCAAGCGGGATCACTATGCATAATTGCACAATTAGAACCTTAATTTTAAACATTGTTAAATAATAGTTAAATATTGTATAAATAATTTTTAAAAGGTAATGCCGCCATGCAAAGTATATAAACTTACATATTTTATACTAAACTGGGACCTTTTCGTTGACCAGAAATTGCAGGACCCTTTTGCATCCGGGATGTAAAAGTGTTTTAGGTTCTGTATACAAAAAATAGTCCATTTGAGTCTTTACGGATCTCATATATAAACCAACCAATTTCGAAAAAATTACAGTACATTAAGCAGAATTAGAAGATCTACATGTTTTGCCATAAACAAATAAACACAGAAGTCAACAATATTATCAATATAACAATCCGAATACTGTTGACTGCTGTAGCAGCTTAAAATCAAGCATTTTTACTGATTGTCAACGAAAGAGCTTCTTTTTGACCTTCTAATGCTTTTTTGAGTTTTCCAAAGCTTCGTTCTACTTCCATTCGGCGCATAGCGAAATTTTAAATTAAGCCATGTGTAGTCTTCCAAATCTTCAAAAATATATCCTTTTATATCATTAGATCATTTATAACATTTTATCTTTCATCTCTCAATAATAAGCAATTTATCATTTTCAATTTTGTCACACATCCCTGCACATTTGGATCCATTGTTTGAAATGTATTTGCTTTTACCGTCTCTACCAAACTAAGTCCTTTAAAAATAGAATGTTCGTCTTTCGTTTCACTAAATTGCTTATATATTTTGAACGCTTTGAAGTTTCTATCGCTTTTTTCGTTCTATAACGCTATGTTGCCATGTTTCCACCACAACGTAATCGATGTAAAATCCATGTTGTTAAATTGCCATAGTAACAGATTTATTAAAGATTAACAAAGCACGAGTATCATATATCAAGTGGTCGTGAAAGTAAAACGTACAGGTCATGAAGCCATCCAATCAGTTAAGTGGAAAGGTCGCCGTTAGTATGATGGCGTTTAACCTAACCCCTAGCAAGATAGCCACTAACCTACTAACTAACCGAATTAACGTGTCCGCCATTACCGCGAACTGATCGAACCGGCTACATTTGTATCTATTTAACCCTACTCGATGATCCTGACCCCGGCCTGTAACAACAGACCGCTAATTAATTTATTTTTCGGGGCAACGCAGATTCTTAACGTTGCATCGAAAGTTTCCGTAGCACACAACAAAACAACGCGATGCCGAGGGAATATTCCCACAACAAATTCTTGGGCAGCGAAAATGGAATCTTGCAGAAAAAACGACGAGGAAATTCTGAGCATAGCAGCTAATGAAGCTTCCCATAATTACTTAGCTGTAAGAGTGAAAATGTTGGATTAAATAATGTACTTGTTGTAAAGAAAATGTAATTCAAGCATTATTTATATACTGCGTGCAATTACTTCGTAATTTAGACACTGAATGGTTTGTTAAGTGTTTCAAACCTACGCAAATCAGTTTACAGCAATTTCAAGAGATTTTCGAAAATTTGATTGATGTTGGAGCTACACAATTTCACAGTAATTGCAAACCATTTCAGCGTAATTGTAGGCCACTTCAATTCATCTCAGGTCAATCAATTAAGTCCTTTTGATTTCAAATTGCTTTAATCAACACGTTAACTATAATCCAAACCGGAAGGTGTTTAATGGGTTCAAATGTTTTTAGATTAAATTCAACAGAATCTTTGTTTATTCGTTTACATGCGATATTATTTGGAAAGGTCTACAGAACCATCAGTTTAAACAAAGATTTCCTGGTTGAACGTACTTTTATTCTGAAGTTAATCTACTACTCCTCTTCTTATCTGCGCGTTTTAAGTGCCACAGAGAGAGGACCTACAGCTTAATGTGAGCTGCGAAGCACGGGAAATGTAGACGTTCTACTCCAAAGTAAATTTACTAGAAGAACACCTCTCCTGATTTGACATTACATTAAAAATTCGATGTTCTGGTGCTGGAATTTTATTTCCAAATCTTTAACGTAGAAGTATTACTTCTAGCCCACGGTTCCCATTAATATCCATTATCTGTCAATGGACGGCGTTTAACATGATATGAGTTTGGAGAATTAAATTTATTCCCGTTGAGGACGTGCCAACATAGAGATCAGCAGGTCTATGTTTGATTCTTAGTATAATTCAATAAGTTTTCTAGGAGTGGCGCCCTCCATTAGGAGTTCATGGGCAACCACCAGCATATGCAAGTGTCGATTAAGTTGCCTACGTTCGTTAGTTAACTATAATTTAAGCCGGGGGCTGTTTGGATGGAATAAATATTTTAAGAGCAAGAACATGGTAGGATATGCCTTTACTTTAAATAATATTTTCTGAGATATACAGACCGATTAATTTATATAACAATTTTTAGTTGGGGGCACTTTTATATTAAATTAGAGCTATCACAAGTATGAACAACCAAAATTAGTTATTTTTGATTCTTAGTGTAGTTTCCCAAAACTCAAAGATTGAGTCTCTGCTTACGTCTTACATATATCAGCGTAGTGAGTTGTTAAGTTCATAGAATCCTCTTTGCCAAATTTGAACTATAACATTAGTTCAGAAACCTGTGCTATTACCTTCTTACCTTCTGCTATTATATGAGTGAAATTCCACATTTGTACTTTTT
>JABXWE010004514.1:0-24020 GCA_014611495.1 Limonius californicus | reverse complement strand
CTAACGATTTATTCAGATAGCGAACGATTCATTTAGATATCTAACGATTTATTCGCATAACTAACGAATTATTCAGATAACGGAGCAATTATTTAAAAACCTATTTAATTATTCCAGTAACTAAGCACATTTACAAAATAACTACCGAATTTTTCAAAAAACAAATTATTCAGATAACTAACGAATTATACAGATAACTAACGATTTATTCAGATAGCCAATGATTCATTTAGATATCTAATTATTTATTCACATAACTAACGAATTATTCAGATAAATGCCAATATATTCAGCTAATTTACGAATTATTCAGATAACGGAGCAATTATTTACAAAAAAAAAAGTATTTAATTATTCCAGTAACTAAGCACATTTTCACAGTAACAACCGTATTTAAAAAAAATAATTATTCAGATAACTAACGAAGTATACAGATATTTAACGATTTACTCGGATAGCCAATGATTCATTTAGATATCTAACGATTTATTCAGACAAAGGAGCAATTATTTAAAAAAACATGTTTAATTATTCCAGTAACTAAGCACATTTTCAAAATCACTACCCAATTTTGCAAAAAAATATTTTAATCATTCGTCTAAAGGCGTGCTCTGTCAATATTGAATATCAAATAAAATTCAAAATATTGGTACAAGGACAGATATAAAATTATTCCAATAACTGTGGAATTATTCAAGTGATTGAAGAATTACGCGAAAGCTATCGAATTAATCAAATACCTATTTAATAATTTGGGTAATTACCGAATCGTTAGAAAACGTAAACAACCATTCAAGCAGCCGTAATACCAGAAAATATTAGAACAATGGCATAAACAATGAGTAACACCAACGATTAATATTTAGATGTAGGCATTCGAATGATCGAAATATTCTGATTGTGAAGATAACTAATGAGTTATTCAGATAACTTACGATATATCCATTTAACTATCGAACTGTTCAGATAACTAGGCATTTATTTAGATAACTTACTATGTATTCAGTTAACTATCGAATTGTTCTGATAACTAACAAATTTGGCAGATAAGTGGCGATTTATTCAGATAACCAACTATTTATTCACATAATTCTCGAATTGTTCACATAACTTATCATTTATTTAGACAACTTACGATTGATTTAAATAACTAACGATTTGTTCAGATAACTAACAATTTATTCAGGTATCAGATGATTTATTGAGATCAACGAAACATTCATTCACATAACTCTCGAACTGTTCAGATAACTAATCATTTATTTAGATAACTCAGAATGTATTCAGACAACTATCGATTTGTTTAGGTAACTTAACGATTTATTCAGGAAACCGATGTTTTATTCAGATAAACTAAAGATTTATTCAAATAAATATCGAACTGTTCAAGTAACTAATCACTTATTTAGTAAACTTAGGATTCAGACGACCATCGATTTGTTCAGATAACTAACGATTTATTCAGATAACCGATGATTTATTCAGACAAACCAAAGATTTATTCAAATAACTATCGAAGTGTTCAGATAACCAGTCATTTACTTAGATAACTTAATATTTATTCATATAACTATCGATTTGTTTAGATAATTAACGATTTATATACATATCTAACGAATTATTCAGAACACTAACCAATTATTCTAGTAACTAAACACATTTTCGAATGCAAATGACTAGTCACAGAAAAGGTAGCTTTTGTATCAGCGATAGTTATTTGTAGAGCTATTAAATTCAGAATTTTACTATTTCCTAATATTATTATTATAATAATTTTTTTGAAGGATTCCCATCGGGCAATGCTGAATTGTATATGTTTACGTGAATACTAGGCATCCTTTATTTACTGTTTCCACTCCACTAATTTGTATTGTACGGAGATTAGTGACATAATTTGATGTTCATGATGTTACTGTGCGTTCACGTGAATGTGTACTTTATCACGATTAGGTATACTGTAGGGTTAGCAACATAATTGACATTATACCGCAGTATTTTAATTTTATGCAGGAAATGCCACACATTGCACTATACAAACGTACACCGTCCTTCCCATAATAATTTTTACTTCTTTTAGTTCTTCTGTTATAATCTAAATATCTTTAAATTATTAAAAGAATTCCCTTCGGAGAATGGTGAATTATATAATTTTAACTGAAGACAGGCCATGCTTGATTTGTGTCCATTAAAATAAGCTAGATTCCACTAATTCGTATTCTACGGAGATCAGTGACAAAATTGTATGTTCATGACGTTACTGTACCGCTTCAGTAAATAAATGGGTGTATTACTGCAATTATATTGTAGTTTTAGTAACATAATTAGAATTACACCACAGTATTGTCATTTTAAGGGCGAAATGCCACCCCAAATAGAGTCTTACGCCGTCTTTCCCATAACAATTTCTGTTTTGTGCTATTAATATCAGAATATTTTTAATCAAGGGATACCCATCCGAAAATAGTTAAATGTATACATTTAGGTGAATACCACGCATGCTTTATTTATTGTTTCCACCAACGTGGCTACCAAAATTCCACTAATTAGTATTCTGCGGAGATCATGTGAATAAATGTGTGAATTACCGCAATTATACTGTAGTTTTCGTAACATAATTAGCATTATACCACCGTATTGTCATTTTAACGACGAAATGCCACCCCATATACAGACTTACGCCGTCCTTCTCATAACAATTTCTGTTTTGTGATATTAAGATCAGAATATTTTTAATCAAGGGATACCCATTTGAAAATAGTTAAATATATATGTTTAGGTGAATACCACGCATGCTTTATTTATTGTTTCCACTAAAGTAAGCTAGAAAAATTCCACTAATTCGTATTCTACGGAGATCAGTGACAAAATTGTATGTTCACAACGTTACTTTACCGCTTATGTGAATAAATGTGTGCATTACTGCAACTATATTGTAGTTTTAGTAACATAATTAGAATTATACCATAGTATTATCATTTTAAGGACGAAATGCTACCCCATATACAGACTTACGCCGTCTTTCCCATAACATTAAATATATATGTTTAGGTGAATACCACGCATGCTTGATTTATTGTTTCCACTAAAGTAAGCTAGAAAAATTCCACTAATTCGTATTCTACGGAGATCAGCGTAAATTTTCCATGTTCATGAACCGTTTATGTGAATTAATGTGTGTATTACCGCAATTATATTGTAGTGTTAGTAACATAATTACAATTGTACCACAGTATTTTAATTTTTAGGACGAAATGCCGCGCCATATACAGACTTACGCCTTCCTTCCCATAAAAATTTCTATTCTATTCTATTCTTATTTGTGATATCAGAAAAATTTTAATCAACGAATACCCATCCCAGAATAGTTAAATATATATATGTTTAGGTGAATACCGCGCATGCTTTATTTATTTTTTCCACTAAAGTAAGCCAGAAAAATTCCACTAATTCGTATTCTACGGAGATCATTGCCCAAATTCCATGTTCGCAACATTATTGTACCGTTCATGCGAATAAATATGTGTATTACTGCAATTATACTGTAGTTTTACTAACATAATTAGAATTATACCACAGAATTGTCAGTTTAAGGACGAAATGCCATCCCATATACAGACTTACGCCGTCCTTTCGACAACAATTTCTGTTTTGTGATATTAATATCAGAATATATTTAATCAAGGGATGCCCATCCAAGAATAGTTAAATATATATGTTTAGGTGAATACCAGGCATGCTTTATTTATTGATACCAACAAAGTAACTACAAAAATTCCCACTAATTCGTATTCTACGGAGATCAGTGACACAATTTCATTTTCGAATAAGTGTGTGTATTACCGCAATTATACTGTAGTTTTGGTACCATAATTAGCACTATATGCCACCAGATATACAGACTTACGCCGTCCTTCCCATAACAATTTGTTTTGTGATATTAATATCAGATTATTTTAAATCAAGGGATACCCATCCGAGAATAGTTAAATATTATATGTTTAGGTGAATACCACGCATGTTTAATTGTTTCTGTTAAAGTTGCAATAAAACTCGATATTCACGACTTTATTGTGCCGTTCCTGTAAATGTTGTAGTAACCATTTTATCGACTATCGTGAATTTAATTGTGGAGCTCAAACAAAGCTAACCAGGCGGTGAAATGCAATACAATTGTTTCATTTCACGATCAGTTGTTAACTTCTGTTCATCTGTAATGGAATAACTCGTAAAGTTTATTGAACCATTTTTATTACCATAATGTTTCATATAGTCATTTTTCTATTACAGAGTACATAGTACAATCCGTCAGTTTCAATTTAAATAATTTTGTGTGAGAAACGTTTCGCCAATAATATCCATGCCAATATAAATTAAGAGATGAAATTGAGGATATAAACAGATTTGTATGCTTGTCAATATTTTCAAGGTTAATATGGCCGTAAAAACTTTAAATCCAATTTTCCCAGATACAACAGAGCATAAAATCATCCAAAGAGGTGCCACCCTCAAGGGAACCCCTCGAAAACTTAGTTCCAGCAAAATTTTGCTGGCCTCTCGTTGTTTATAGCTAGATAAACAATTTATAGCAGTCGCCTCTTTGACCTTGAAAATCATTTTATAACGCTATTTACTTCGCGTTTAAAAATACTCGAGTACAACACGAAGTCTATATTTAGTTTTAGGATATGCTTAAAACAGTCGTTGACGTCCTTTTGGCACGCTGCCACCAAAAACATTAATTCGATTTCAGTATCAAAATTATAAATAGCGACTAAATTCAAGTCGAAGTGAATTATGAGTTGTATTTAGGAGGTATTGGGCCAAGGTTTCCAAAATACTTCTTGGTGGAAACTGCAAATGTGCAACGGAATTGATTCGGCGAGCTCGACATTAATTAAACCGTGCGGGAAATAAATTGCCGTGGTGTACATACATTAGAAGGTCAGAGCAAATAACATATGGATCATACACAAACGTAAAAAAAAAGCAAATAAATATGTAAAAAAATGTATCTTCAAACAATCTATTACAGATGACTGTATTTTACTAGAAAAGTTTCAGTTTGTTATAAACAAAAACAAGTAATCGGTGATGGTATGCGACATGGCAAATTTAAAGGTCGCTCAAGGAGATAAAATAACCGATTACGTCATGTTATATTATGTAGCCGGTTCTGCCATGTTGACGTGCATTTATTCCCGGTGAGTGTTATCCATTAGGTGAAATGAAGAACGTAGTATGTCACTCTATGCTTATAAATTAAGTTCGAAAAGTAATTGAAGTGAATGCAAATTGACGTGGAGAAATAATGTTTTTTGATGCATCGACAAGGTGAGCCGGAAGTAACTGGCGAAAACTGTAACGTGGCTTTATGAAAATAAAATATCTTCAGAGGATTGGCGTAAAACAGATCCCCGGATAAAGTTTACGGCAAGCTTCTTGTAGAAAAGTGCGAAAAAACCATTGGAAAAGTTCATGGGAAAACGCAGTTACACACATACACGTGCAGAAACTTTTCGTATGAAAAACTAAGGTGGCAAGGATTCATAGCAACAATGACAAAAGTTACGTTCAAGATGTGTTACATTACCGTACATTACGTTACGTTAGTTATGTTACGTAATGTTATGTATCGTTACGTTTTGTTACGATATGTAACGTAATGTTAGTTATGTTACGTAATGTTACGTTATGTACCGTTATGTTACGTTACGTTGTTGTACGTTACGCTAGGTATAGTTTTTTACAATATAAAAAAATGTTAAAGACTAAATGTATGCGATATCAGAGAATGGGTATCGAATAACGAATATGATATTTCCGAATAATACTCAAATATTCCATTATTCGTATAATTAAGGAATAATTCAAATAATTGTGGAATTATTCGTAAAAGTGTTAATTATAACTATCTAAGTAACTGCCTAAGTATTGGAATGTTAACGAATTATTCGAAGAAATACCAAACCATTTAAATATTTATCGGATTACTTAACTGCACATTGGCACATTGGAAAAGTTTTAGAAGACCGCTAAGTAAGGTTATGTTAGGTTAGGTTGTGTTACGATATGTCAGGAGAGGTTACGTTAGATTAGGCTATGGTTGGGTTACGTTATGTTAGGCTAGGATAGGGTGGGCTATGTAAGCCTAAAGTGAGGTTAAGTAAGACAAAGTAAGGCTAAAGCTAGGACGGTTCAGTTAAAACAAAAGATGCTGCTGCTGAGTATGCATGAAATGTTTGTTATTGAATGCTATTAAATTTAGCAAGGATTTACGTAAATTAGCAGAAAAGTCTTAGAAAACCGCCAGTCAGCTTAAGTTAAGACAGGTTAGATTAGATTGGATACAGTTATATTAAGTTAGGTTAGATTGGGCAATGTAATGCTCACGTTAGATTAGTTCACGTTAAAGCAAACTACACTGTTTGCAATAAATCGTGCGTTATTGAGCTTTGGATAGAATTCTTAGAAATCATCAAAAAGGTCGCAAAATCCGCTAAAACAAGTTAGCCTATATTGGGTTACGTTACGTTAGGTTAGGTTAGGCTAAGCTACGGTTGGGTTACGTTATGTTAGGCTAGGATAGGCTGGGCTATGTAAGCCTAAAGAGAGGTTAAGTAATACAAAGTAAGGCTAATGCTAGGATGGTTCAGTTAAAATAAAAGATGCTGCTGAGTATGCATGAAATGTTTGTTATTGAATGCTATTAAATTTAGCAAGGATTTACGTAAATTTGCAGAAAAGTCTTAGAAAACCGCCAGTCAGCTTAAGTTAAGACAGGTTAGATTAGATTGGATACAGTTATATTAAGTTAGGTTAGATTGGGCAATGTAATCCTCACGTTAGATTAGTTTACGTTAAAGCAAACTACACTGTTTGCAACAAATCGTGCGTTATTGAGCTTTGGATAGAATTCTTAGAAATCACCAAAAAGGTCGCAAAAACCGCTAAAACAAGTTAGCCTATATTGGGTTACGTTACGTTAGGTTAGGTTAGGCTAAGCTACGGTTGGGTTACGTTATGTTAGGCTAGGATAGGCTGGGCTATGTAAGCCTAAAGAGAGGTTAAGTAAGACAAAGTAAGGCTAATGCTAGGATGGTTCAGTTAAAATAAAAGATGCTGCTGAGTATGCAGGAAATTTTTGCTATTGAATGCTATTAAATTTAATAAGCATTTACGTAAATGAGCAGAAAAGTCGTAGAAGACAGCCAGTCAGCTTAAGTCACGACACATTAGATTAGATAGGATAAAGTTATATTAAGTTAGGTTAGATTGGGCAATGTAATGCTCAAGTTAGTGTAGTTCACGTTAAAGCAAACTACGCTGTTTGCAATAAATCGTGTGTTATTGAGCTTTGGCTAGGATTCTCAGAAATCACCAAAAAGGTCGCAGGAAACCGCTAAAACAAGTTGGGCTAGATTGGGTTACGTTTTGTTAGGTTAGGTTCCGTTGGGCTCGGGGCCTCGGTAGTCCAGCGCGGCAATGCGTTGCCACTCGAGGCCACACGAATTGTAGTCGTTCCGCTGGGGTTTCGAATCTCAGCTGGGGCGACCGCATTTCGCTTAGTTGAGTTTAGGGTTAGGGCATGTTGCATGAATGTTTAGTGTGTAAGGGACGCCCGCACCCCCCTGAAGTAATGGGCGGTAGTATGAATGAATGAGAGGGCTACATTATGTTGGGCTAAGATAGGCTGGCTTATGTAATGCTAAAGTAAGGTTGGGTAAGGCAAAGTAATGCTAAAATTAGGATAGTTCAGTTAAAGCAGCAGATGTGGTTGAGTATGCAGTAGAACGTTTGCTATTGAAAGCTACTAAATTTAGTAACGATTTACGAAAATTAGCAGAAATAACCGCCAAGTTAGATTAAGTTACGACAGGTTACATTAGATTGGGTAACCTTATGTTAAGTTAGGGTACGTTAGGCAATGTAATGCTAAAGTTAAATTAGTTCACGTTAAAGCAAATTATGCTGTTTGCAATAAATCGTGCGTTATTGAGCTTTGGCTACGATTATCGGATATAAGCAGGAAGGTCGCAGGAAACCGCGAAGACAAGTTACGCTAGATTGGGTTACGGTATGTTACGCTGGGATAGGCTGAGCTATGTACTGCTAAAGTGAGGTTAGGTAAAACAAAGTAATGCTAAAGTTACGATAGTTAAGTTAAAGCAAAATATGCCATTGAGTATGCAGTACAATGTTTGTTATTGAACACCATTAAATTTAGCAAGAATTTACGGAAATTAGCAGAAAAGTCGTAGAAAACCGCTAAGTCAGCCTAGGTAAGACAGGTTAGATTAGATTGGGTTACGTTATGTTAGGTTAGGCTACCTACTCCTCAAGTTAAGTTAGGTTAGACAGTGTAAAGTAAAGTTGGATTTGTTCAAGTTAAATTCAAATATCTTGCTGAATGTATGCACTGACACGTATTATACTTGGTAATTGGGGGACGTTAGGGCAAGGGTAATTGTAAAGCCGGTTAATTCAAATTATGTTTTAATGAGATAGTCGTATAAACAAAATCAATTTTTGTAGAGTTTAAGTATAAATCTAAACAATTCTGAACTACTCCGTATTTCTCAACGAATAAATAACCGAATAATTGGCGTTTTATTGTAAAATCATAATAAAATAACAAGAAGAAACAAACGGGCAAAGTATGCAAATGAAATACTTTAAACTATACATTTTCTAGTGTAACCGCAGTAAAGATTTAAAAATAAATACATTTAAATAATCTATCGTAAACTATGCAATCATGCAAATCATACACTCGTATACCTTGTAAGAACACCTACATGTAAAATATTCTTTTTAAAGTATTATAAACTATATTTTTGAATATTAATACCTTTATATTTTAAACTGGCACGTGGTTTAAACAACAAGTCAATAAACAACGAAAAAAAGTCAGAAGAAAGAGTGTTTCTACGTTATTTTGCAACTATTGTGGACGAAATTCTAATCATTTATCACGAAAAAATTAACGAATACACGAAATAAAAGTTATGCGGTGGTATAATAAATATATGAATATGAACTGATCGTGAGGTTCGAAGAGAGAAATAACATTTAACACAATTCCAATTGCTCACTTCTAATTTTCAATGAGCAAATCGCACTTAGGTCAGAGTCAAAGATTAGATTAAGTAAACTTAATGTGAGGTAAAGTAAGGTAAACTTTAGGTAAAGTTGCGGCTAGCTGAAGTCATACAGTTAGGTAAAAATTAAGTTAAATTAAGAAATTACTTTAGACATTTGGTTACATTAAGGCTCGAGTACATTAAGATAAGTTAGTGACAATTACGTTACATTAATCTAACGTTACGTAAAGTTTATATGGCGTTAAGCTAACGTTACGTAAAATAAACATTACATTAAGCTCACACGACGCTAAGCTAACGTTAATGTAACATTACGTAACATTAACGTTATGTTACGGTAACGTTATGTAAAGGTACCATTACGTTTAGGTAACGTTATGTTAAGGTACTACTCCGTTTAGGTAACGTTATGTTAAGGTAGGTACCATTACGTTTAGGTAACGTTACATTAAGGCAACATTACGTTAAGGTAACACTAGGTTAAGGTGACTGTTGGTGGCTTGCACTTCTAATTTAAGCATGGCAATTTCCGGAATTCCTAAACTGGGGGGAGGCGGTTTATGGAATAGGGATCATAAATTTTATTGTCGGCGACACTTTGTCGCCGCAACCCTAAGCTGCTAAACTGTCTAAATCCCACGTAGGAAACTTGCATTCACTTGGGATTTAGTGCATTTTATCCAGGTAGTTAGAGTGACGTCAAACTACTCCACTTTGCATTTGCCCGGTTTGTATACCAATTTATTTGTAAAAAAATGGTACCACAGATTTTAAGTTTATCATAGTCAGTTCATTAAAAACATCCGAGATGTACGGACATAAAATTTGTATTATTGATTTATGTACCTCTTGTATATATAATAAATAGCAATAAGAGAAAACATAGAAGTCGTATAATTTTAAAGTGCATCAAAGTATTATTTGCTATATCATTCATTTCTACAGTAACGTTATGTTAAGCTAACACGACGTTAAGCTAACGTTGTCAGGATATCGTTAAGTTAAGGTAACGTTGTTAGTATATCATTAAGTTAAGCTAACGTGACGTTAAGCTAACGTGACGTTAAGCTAACTTGACGTTAAGCTAACGTGACGTTAAGCTAACGCGACGTTAGGTTAACACGACATTAAGCTAACCTCACATTAAACTAATATTACGTTAAGGTAGCGTTACGTTAAGGTGACCTTACGTTATAAACATTATTTAAAGCTAACGTAACGGTAAGCTAACGTCACATTAAACTAACATTACGTTAAGGTATCGTTATGTCAGGATAACGTTAAGTTAAGAACACGTGCCGTTAAGAGAACGTGACGTTAATCTAACGTAAGGTAACGTTACGATAAGGTAACATATGTTAAGCTAACGTCACATTATACTAACGTTACCTTACACTATAGTTACGTTAAGCTAACGTTACGGTAAACTAACATTGGGATAAGCAAACGATACGTTAAGGTAAGTTATATTACACTAACGTTACGTTAAGTGTAGTTACAGTACGCTAACGTTACGTTAACATAACTTGCGCTAAACTAATAGTAATAGATAATAGACAGTAGTAGTAATTGGTTTTGTCACTTCTATAGTAACGAACTGTCTACTATTAAAATAAAATTCAGGATAGGTAACGTTTAAAATAGTGAGCTTGGACTAACGTTTAGTTATAGTAAGGTTAGCATAAGGTTAAATGAGCAAAATTAAATGTACAGCTAATAGGTTAAATTAAAGTTAGGTTAGAAAATATTCTTTAAAGGCTTTTAATTATTCTAATAAAGGTCTCTTCAATACTTTTTTGGAACTAGTTATTGATATAAATATCAAACCCTCCACAAAGAGATTTTCTCTTTATAATTTACAGTTTGAACTGTACTGTGTATTTAATTACAGTTTAAACTGTATATTACGTACAATTTACATTCAAACCGAGAATTATAATACATTTCCTGCAGTATACCATGCTTGAATGCTAATTGTAACTGTCTACTAAGTATAATATTATGTACATATTAAAATTAGGTTAGAAAATTCTTTCCGGGGATTTTTATTCATTTTGTAATCGATCTCTCCGAGAGACTTTTCTGACAACTTTTTATTAATATAAATATGAAATAGAGTAAACCTCCACAGTTATAACGGAAACTAAGTTATATACATATAACAACGAGATTGAAAATAACGGGTGGTTAATGGCGTGTTGTTTTACCGCCAACGTTAAGCATGTAATAATGAATACCCGTTATATATACAGGGTGTATCAGAAATAGGTACAAATATTAAACCCGATGGTAGATTCAATATATACAAACTAGAAAAAACATATCTCTGGCAATGGGACCCTTAAAATATGAGAACATAATAATTGAAAATTTGAACCAAAATTGTTTGAGTACCGCAGGATAATAACAAAAATTTAAGTTCAAAGACATGTTAGGCAAAGGAGAGTAAGATAGAAGTGCAAAAAAATTTCTTATCACCTGCCACAAACTAATACTATTAGGTAGGTCAGTAATTTCTATTCAATCTGTTGTTGTTATCACAAGCCAGACAAGTTTTTACGTGTTTGCCACTTTGGATTTACTTTACAATTAGGTAATAACCTTCTACAGCTTAAATGCATTTTCTATGTATCATCAGCAGTTCTCAAACAAAATTTTATTTTATTTTTTAATTCAAAAAAATAAACTTAATGATTTTTGAAAAATGAATAGTACCATTGAATTCTACTTGCGCCATTCTATTACTGGTTTAAATATTTGTACCTATTTCTAATACACCCTGTGTATATAACGTGGAAACAGTTGAATGGGACGGAAAACCCAGATTTCCAATTTTGTATGGGAATTAACAACGTAATTAAAGTTTAAGAGTGAATTCTAGAAGAAAATTCGGGAAGCAATTTCAGATTTCCTATTTATTTCTGCGAATAAACAAGTCGAAATAGGTTTCAACGATTTATTTCAATATTCAATCAAATCCCACGATCGTTGATTTATTTCAATTGGCGGAAGAAATTACCAGCCACTCTACGCCCCCCGTTATTTTAGTACACATTTTGCTATTTTGATGTTCTCATCGGTTTGGTGCTTTCAATGTGGCTCCCACGAATTCTTCCAGAGGTTAGTCATGTCCAAAGGTTCGAGGTCGCAAAAATTTATAATGATGAGGAGTTAATTTCACTAGGTTATATATATTGGTACGTTTCTCTTTATGTAGACATGATTATTGTAAGTACTTATTGCTTGCATATAATTTTTCTACAAGGATTAGTTGTCATTGGTATTTGATATGTTTGATTTTTATGACCTCGGTATTAAGTATGTTAGCGAGTTTGGCAATTGGTTGGTTGGCATATTTTAAATTACAAGTAATTTATGATTATTTCCGTGTGAATTACGTCATGAAAGCATTTGTAAAGATTTTTCCAACTTGTACATTTAAGTTTCGCATGTAATAGGTATAGAGAAAATACTGATAACGTGAGTAAAATTTTATTACAGATTTTAAGAAAAATATCCGTTTAGGACTTAGAGAAATCAAAATGTTTTCTCACAAAATCTTAAATATAGGAATTTACTATATAGTAAGTTTATGAATTTGTGTTGTAGGACTTTTCAAACAAGATAATCTGCAATTTTTAAAATGATCAATTCATTTTTTGCCAAACTCTTACAATTATGGCCGCTACCATTTTATCACAACCCCGTCTTCAATGCCGCTTGTTTAAAATGCAGTACAGATAGCCCCCGGTTCGCGACGGTTCCATTTACGCCGATCCACAATAATATAAATAAATAAATAAATGTCTGTAACAGTATGAACTGTTTTACATCAATTCATTAAAATGTAAATAACTTTTTATTTCTTGTTCCACTTTAATAAACTCCATTGTCTTGGAAAGTTAGCCCAACCTCAACTTCTAGTCAAGAAAATTCTACAGTCGAGTGTGGAAATTGATGAAATCAAACTGATATTAAACTTGAAATGTTAGCTTTCCAAAATATCAAATTTTATCACAATCGGACAAGAAACAGGAAAGGTATTCACATTTCAGTGAACTGATGTAAAAAAACCTTGAAACTCCCTCACCACAAGACGGCAAATTAAAAAAAAATACTAGGTGATTTAGGGGTTCAATAAGTTGAGCTATACGCGGTTTAAGTTTTTCGCACTCGTTTAGAATCACCCTGTATATGAAACAACAAAAATGCATTCTACAAATAGAAATTAATTTTATTTTAATATTAGTAAACTGTATTGCTTTTAAAATGGCTGACATTGATATTTTGCTAAGCACTTTATTACAGTTTCCACCGGCTGTTCGATATTCATAATAACAGATAACCATGTTATCATGTAGGTTGCCATGGCAATTAATGTTCGCTTTATATCTTCTAGCATGATATCGAAAGGTAACGAAAGGATATTCGAAACAGCGGAAACTGCATTGTTGACTTGGCAAACGACATATCTCCAGAGGTTTTCCTTAGCCCAGTTACTTTAAATATTCCACCTTCAACAATTCCTACTGAATATGGCAACTTATTTCCCGAAAGCGTTTTTCAAAATTTTTAATTCTGTTAGGTCTGACATTTGTTTATATTTGTTGAAATGTTAAAACTAATCCAATTTTTCGGCATATTTTGAAATCTACAACTCACAGTAGTGTTTGTGTTTAACAATATTTTGCAAGTTTCCAACATTAAATACAAACTTTTTAAAAAACTTTTTGTATGACCTTTCAAACAAGCTAATCTGCAATTTTGAAAATAATCTATAGTTTTTGGATGTCTCTAGTTCAAAATTATGACAGCTACCATTTTATCAAAATTCCATCTTCAACGCCGTTTGTTTAACACGCAGTACAGATAGTCTTCGGTTTGCGACGGTTCCATTTACGCCGATCCACAATAATACTGCAACAATTCCTACTGAAGATGAAAACTTGGTTCCCGAAATACGTATGTAGATTGTAGGTGTTCTAAATATGGTGGCAGCGCACGTTTCCAAAAATTTTAAATTCTTTTACGTCTGATATTTGCTTATACTTGTTGAAAAGTTAAAACTAATCCAATTTTTCCGCATATTTTGAAATCTGCAATTCACAGTAGTGTTTGTGTTTAACAATGTTTTTGAAACTTCCAAAATTAAATACAAACTTTTAAAGAACTAATCAAAACTTTCCAAACAAAACTCGAGCGAGTTATGCAACTGATGAAAAGCAAATATTTGCAAAATACATTCGGGAAACTCTTTCCTAGCAACGAACTTCTCAACGGGTTCAATTCCTCTCGGAAACTTCTTAATTAGTTCTCGGTTTCAGGAAGCGAAACCCGTAATATGTGCATCATAATAAAAAGGAAAGTGGAATAAGTCTATTAGTAGTTCGAATAACAGCCGATGCTATGCTGATATGTTACGTATATACAAGGTGTCCCAGGAGGAATCAATATCACTTTGGAAACGGATTTATTGGGTCGATACAAATGTGTATACAGTGCGGCTGGTTTTTCAGTACACAGTTAACAATTGTAATAACATTAACAGATTAGATTACATTAGAACTTTGAAAAATAAGAATAGTACAAAAGTTATTAAAATGTCACTGACCAATTGCCCAAAAAAAATTATCTATAAATTATAAAAATCAACACGACGGAGTACCCAAATAGTTGCATTTTCTTGTATTGAACGATTATTGCTAACTTGACACCGTAATTCGTTGAATATGTGTGTTTATGTTCTACACTGACCATGTAAATATGTACCGACTATTATATGTATTCGCGAACATAACAGTCATTGGGGTTTAAGTCCGGCGATCTCACAGGCCATGCTACACAAACATTGCCGTCTAAATAATTAACAGTCTTCCAAAAAAGTGTCATATCATTCGGAAAATCGCAATTTATATAGGTTGTCTGTAAGACTACGATTATTGGTTACAATAATACGTAATCCGATAAAGTGAACTCCAACGGAATATTAAGGTTTGAAGATAGCGCTTACCAGTTGCATAAAAAAGCAAACTAACTGTTTATAAAAGAGAAACATCAGTACGACGGAGCACCGGAAAAATCGCATTTACTTGTATTGAACGATTATTTCTAACTCGACATCGTAATTCTTTGAAGAAGTGTGGTTCTAATCTACATTCCTCATGTAGACATCGTCTCTTACATAACAGACAATAGGGTCTGGCGATCTCACAGGCATGTTTGCTTCCCGCAATAATAAAGGTAGTTATAGTTCAGAAATTTCATTGTGTCATTATGATACAAACATTGTCGTATAAATAATTGCCCATCTTCTAAAAAAAGTGACAAATCTTTCGGAAAACGTCGACGTATATTCCTCTGTGAGACTACAATTATTAATTACATGCAATCTGATAACCTGAACTCCAATTGCATATAATACTAAGGTTAGGAAGGTGGAACTTAGCAATAACATAACAAAACAAACTAACTACTTTACAAATATCAGCACGGCGGAATACCGCAAAAGTTGTATATTCTGTAACTGAACGGTTATTTCTAACTTGACACCGCAATTCTTTGAAAAAGTATGTTTATGTTTTGCACTGTCCATATAAATCACAACTCTTATATGTATTCTTGAATATAGCAATCAATAGGGTTTAAGTCCGACGATCTGACAGGCTGTGCTTGCGTCCGTACTAGTAAAAGTAACAGGCAGCACCGTTACACATATCAAAACATCGTCTAAATAATTAGCTTTTACATATCATATTCTCGAATATAACAGGGAAGAAGGTTTAAGTCTGATGACCCCGCAGGACGTGCTTGCCACCGTACCAATAAAGGTAGTTATAATTCCGAAATTTGATTGTATCAGTATGGAGACAGCTCCGATACAGATAAAAACATCGTCTAAATAATTAACATTTAAATATTTTCTCCAACATCACAGTCTATAGGGTTTAAGTCGGGTGACCTCAGAGGCCGTGCTTGCCTGCGTACCAATAAAGGTGGTTATAATACCGAAATTTGATTGCGTCAGTATGGAGACAGCACTGTTACAGATAAAAACATCGTCTTAATAATTAACTCTTACATATTTTCTTGAACACAACCGTCAATAGGCTTTAAGTCTGGTGATCTCAGAGGCCGTGCTTGCCTGCGTACCAATAAAGGTGGTTATAATACCGAAATTTGATTGCGTCAGTATGGAGACAGCACCGTTACAGATAAAAAAATCGTCTGAATTATTAGCTCTTACATATATCCTCGAAAATAATAGTCAATACGATTTAAGTCTGGTGACGCAGAGGCCGTGCGGCCTGCGTACCAATAAACGTATTATAATTGCGAAATTTGATTGCGTCAGTATAGCAACAGCCCCATTACAGATAAAAAAAATCGTCTAAATAATTAACTCTTATATATTTTCTCGAACACAACAGTCAATAGCGTTTAAGTCTGGTGATCTCAGAGGCCGTGCTTGCCTGCGTACCAATAAAGGTGGTTATAATACCGAAATTTGATTGCGTCAGTATGGAGACAGCACCGTTACAGATAAAAAAATCGTCTAAATTATTAGCTCTTACATATATCCTCGAAAATAATAGTCAATACGATTTAAGTCTAGTGACGCAGAGGCCGTGCGGCCTGCGTACCAATAAACGTATTATAATTGCGAAATTTGATTGCGTCAGTATAGCAACAGCCCCATTACAGATAAAAAAATCGTCTAAATAATTAACTCTTATATATTTTCGCGAACACAACAGTCAATAGCGTTTAAGTCTGGTGATCTCAGAGGCCGTGCTTGCCTGCGTACCAATAAAGGTGGTTATAATACCGAAATTTGATTGCGTCAGTATGGAGACAGCACCGTTACAGATAAAAAAATCGTCTAAATTATTAGCTCTTACATATATCCTCGAAAATAATAGTCAATACGATTTAAGTCTGGTGACGCAGAGGCCGTGCGGCCTGCGTACCAATAAACGTATTATAATTGCGAAATTTGATTGCGTCAGTATAGCAACAGCCCCATTACAGATAAAAAAATCGTCTAAATAATTAACTCTTATATATTTTCTCGAACACAACAGTCAATAGCGTTTAAGTCTGGTGATCTCAGAGGCCGTGCTTGCCTGCGTACCAACAAAGGTAATTATAATTGCGAAATTTGATTGTGTAAGTATAGCAACAGCCCCATTACAGATAAAAACATCATCTAAATAATTAACTCTTACATATTTTCTCAAACACAACAGTCAATAGGGTTTAAGTCTGGTGATCTCAGAGGCCGTGCTTGCCTGCGTACCAATAAACGTAGTTATTATTTCGAAATTTGGTTATGTCACTATGGCGATAACACCGTTATCGATAAAAACATCGTCTAAATAACTATCTTGTAAAAAAAATTATAAAGCATTCGGAAAAAATTGAGTTATATAGATCACTATTAACTACATACAATCCGATCAAGTGAAGTCCAACTGCATAACAGCATCCGCTTACTAAACCCTTTAGAAATTGCCTTTGAATTACATATATAGTTTTTCTTTAGTTTGACTGAATAAAGGCGTTCCCATGGTTAGACATATTCTACGTGAGACCCTGTATATAGCACTCTTTATTTTTACGGACTGTAATGATATGCTTTAAAACCCTCGGTAGATATATATATATATATATATATATACAGGGTGTTAATGAATTGCAGGGACAAACTTCTAGGGCTTAAAGTATACATGAAAACAAACATTTTTGTTAATAAATGTATGGTCAAAAGTGTTTCTTTCAGGGACACAGCTTCTCAAAGATTCTTTATGAAGCGCCTAAATGTAGGCAACTCAATTTACTACCTACTATTTGTTTCCATAACGACGTGAGAAGTGGGAAAGAAGGCTTCATTTATCCTGTATTAATTTCAGTCGTTATGGAAACAAATAGTAGGTAGTAAATTGAGTTGCCTAGATTTAGGCGCTTCTTAAAGAATCTTTGAGAAACTCTACCCCTGAAAGGAAATACTTCTGACCATACAGTTATTAACAAAAAATGTTTGTTTTCACGTATACTTTAAGCCCTAGCAGTTTGCCCCTGCAATTCATTAACACCCTGTATATAATATTCAAAAGCTTTTGTAAAGTCTGAACAAGAAACTTCATTACACAACACAACATCTCTTCTAAATTGAACACCTACAAAATTATTCTAGAAGATATTCAATAAATAACATTGGGCGTGAAAACAAAAATTGCGTTGCGGTTTTATGTAAAAACAACAACAAACACATTACTGTCGCTTAGCAAACATGTTAGTGAACACACTAAAAGCGTAGAGCTCTCGAAAACCTTTTATTTTGTACTACTTTACTTAATGGAATTGGCCTAAATAACGAAAATATTTGTTTCAAAATGACACTTCATTTACCAGAATATATTTCTCCTTTTCATAAAATACTTGCGGTTATGTATTAATTCATATCATAACCAACGTTTTCAATGATTGTTTAGCATTATTTTCCAATTCCTTTCAGTTAATTATTTAAGAACATTTACTTAGTTGTAATATTTTAATAATAATAATGGACTCAATTTCAACAGGATTTATTTACTTTTTGTGTTTTATACATATTTTGACATTTTACAAGTCAGTATTTAATACTGTAAACATTTGTGGCCGGGGCAACAGCATACTGGATCTTGATTTCGGACTTGGCTCTGATCTTCTATTCCAAAGGGAGCTCATAACTTCCCCGCAATTGAAAGTTTTGGAATAAAAGACCTGAGCCAAGTCTGAAATCAAGATCCAGTGTGCTGTTGCCCTAGCTATAAATGTTTACAATATTAAATGCTTTTGAAAATGACATTTTGCATGTCAAAATACGTATAAAGCACAAAAAGTAAATAAAACAATTAACAAATTTAGTTGTAAATTTATCCATAAGCAAAATATCAACGGGATTGAAGTCTGGCGATCCAATTGTTCACAAAATAAACCGACTGCTGCCAACTATTATAAACAGGTGCTCTGTCCTGTTGATAATCTCTATAATTTGTTTGCTAAGTACATTATTCCGAAACAATCCCTTTAATTTTCTATGCATTTTTTGGATAATTGCTAATCTGTAAGGCACCTACATTATTGTAAACAAAAACAACGACAATATTAATTGCTATTCAATTTAATAATCGGAATTCAATAATTTTTCGTTTGAGGAGTTCATGTGGAAGATGTTTTGATATTCATTTTATGCAAGCATAGTTCTGAATCTACAGGGTGGACCAACTAAGTTGTCCTTTTTAAAAGTGGTTCACCTAACCCGACATACATACAGCATGGCAACCAAATCATTTTTTCTTTAATTTGATGATCATTGTTGCCTACTCAACTTTTAAGTCAAATGCTTTCAAATAACTAGAATGTAGATTTGTTGCTTTATTTTTTCGAATGCCGCGGAAATGCGGCTGCAGCCCGCAATGTATATATCAAGCGCCATCCAACCAAAAGGCCACCGTCTGAAGAAAATATCTAGGGGGATTGCGACCATATTATTGGTTCACACTTCTTCTATTAAAATTTAACAGGACAACTTTATTTGAATAACCTACAAACAATTTCACCAGGGCGCTTGGAAATTTCGATGGCGTGCATTATCTAATTCGTCATAAGGACCATAATAAAATAATCGAATTTCCTACTGTAAAACAATACAAATTTTGAAATAAACCATTATCTGCTATAAAAAAAAAACATACGAGCACAAGTCGTCTATGGTTATTGATTTTGTTGCTATAAGTGTCAAATGTATAAGATTGCGCATCAAAGCATGTATAATATTTTGTCACTACTTGATGCAATGTCGACCTCCGTGGTCTAGTGGTTAACGCATTTGCCTTTAGATCCAAGGAACGCGGGATCGAAGCTGACCGAGGTCGGTGAGATTTTTTAGCGGGAAAAAAGTGAAAGTGCGCCTTCTGTCGGATAAGAAGTAATGCACGACCTACGGCTTTACTTCTTACCCGACAGTACTGGGGTTGGAACTACTCCAGATAGTCAAAATTCTTAGTTAGGGTGTACAATAAGCCAATGATGGCTGCAGTGCTCAGAGATGTTTGGAAAACCGCGTCTTAGATCTCGCTCTTTCAAAATAACAATCAACTTGATGCAATAGTTCCAGTTTCAGTTAGATGGCGTTAATTTAAGAACTATTTAAAGTGCAGCACTAAAACTGTTTACGAATGTGTATTAACAAGATATACAGAGTGTCCCAGATTGAGCAGGCTACCACAGGTATCTTTTACGATTTGTTTAAACGGGCAAAGGTATGCAGTTTTGATTGCTGATTCAGAATCCGGTGAGAAAATTTTAAAATTCCTAACAGTTTAGAAATTATTTAAAAAAAATTGTAAATCACTATTATTTTTAAAGTCAATATCTCCGAAATTATAGAGGATATGAAAAAATGTTTCATGTAAAAGTTACTTGGTTAGATTAGGCAAACTTATAAGCGGTGTCAAAATCAAATTCAAAATGGCGGTTTCCGAGATATTGGTAGCAAGTTTCGTATATTAAACGGACGCCATATTGGATTTTTACATGGTTAAATAGTTTTGTTTTCTTTTTTCGACGATATATTACAACCTATATATCATACATACACACATATATTATTTATGTATATACAGGGTGTATCAGAAATAGCTACAAATATTAAATCCGATGGTAGATTACAATATATACAAACTAGAAAAAACTTTTCTCTGGCAATGGGACCCTTAAGATATGAGAAAACAATAACTGAAAATTTGACCCAAAATTGTTCGAGTACCGCAGGATATTAACAAAAATTTGAGTTCAAAGACATGTTATGCAAAGGAGAGTAAGACAGAAGTGCAAAAAAATTTCTTATCACCTGTCACAAACCAATACTATTAGGTAGGTCAGTAATTTCTATTCAGTCTGTTGTTGTTATCACAAGCCAGACAAGTTTTTACGTGTTTGCCACTTTGGATTTACTTTACAATTAGGTAATAACCTTCTACGGCTTAAATGCATTTTCTATGTATCATCAGCAGTTCTCAAACAAAATTGCATTATATTTTTTAAGTCAAAAAATAAACTTAATGATTTTTGAAATACAACAGTCTACTTGAGCCAATCTATTATTGGTTTAAATATTTGTACCTATTTCTGATACACCTTCTACATATATCATCAGCCCTTTTCAATCCATTTCTGGATGTAGGCCTCCCCAATTTGTCAACCTATATATAAACAAACAATTAATACAAATATTGAGTGTTTTAAATTTAAATCAATATCAATATCAAGTTGTTTTAAACCTGTTTAATTTACAATTAACTCAAAATCTTATTAAAAAACCGAAACTGCTCTTATCGATATTACATAAGATCGAAAAGTGATGCAGTTAATCCGATTATCCTACGGGATAGCTCATAATTTACCCAACACTCTGCTGCTGTTATACACTTGAGTTGCTAGGGGTGACCCACTTAAAAGTACATCCCTGTATAAATAATGATTAGACAAAGCAAACTGCAACAATGCGTTCGTAAGTCTAGTTTACGGGAAATAAATCTTACCGGACTTATTTTTAGCTTCTTAACAGTTATAATTGTGAATTCACTGATCTGATTTGATTTTCCTATTACACAAACTAATATAAAAGTGATTGAATCACCGTTTGCTCTTCCGAACCTGTCTAGATTACCACAAACCGGAACGGAGGTGCCCTTTGGCGAAAATCTCAAGAGCTCGGTCGCCACCTACAAGTCAGCGTCACTTTCACTTTCTTTTTGTGCTCTTTGCAAGTCAAAAACCTTGACTGCTCACCTGCAGCCGCATCCCAGATGCATCATGATGCAACTGCAACCGCAATTATAAAAAAATTAGGGAATTTTCCCGCCCCGAATGTTTTTAGGGTGAATCGGCGCCTGTTATTCAGCGCTAGACGAAAACATTCAACCGACCCCGAAACCTACTACGAAAATGGGGAATCGATTTTTGTTCATTCACCCTTTGTACAAGCAACCGGTCTCCATACGCACCTTTGTCTAGGAATAGCCAAATATCGGAAATGCGCCAAAATCTGTTGAGGCTCCGCACTCACTATAGCTGTGGCACTTCACTCACTTTCGTTCGCGTCACTTTAGCTACCATCTTTCGGGCTTTCGTTAGCGCGGGCTGGTACGAATATCGTGAGACGAGACAAGTTCGCCACGCCTCGTCTATAGTTTAACTGTAAACCACGTGGCGCTGGAAAACACGCAGGTCTGCGAAAGGCAGAGTTCTGTACCACGTAGTGTTTCAGTGTTTGAAAGGTTGCGTTGGAGGTTACGTGGTGGTGGGTCGGTGGGCCGCGAGCACAATTGCCACTGCCGGCGTTGGAATCGGGAAATTTCCAATTACTTTTCGCCAACGGATGCTGCCACGCTCGAATTTTACGATTTCGTGTCTGCTTTGCTAAAAGTTATCCCAATTGTTTAAATTTAATTATTAAATAGAAAGAGCGCGCATTCTGGGTCTCACATACAGGGTGTTCACTTCATGCTGTTTCCAAATAAAAGCTCCCATATGTTCAAATAAAAAATACATAAGGGTTGGCAATAGAAAATATCACTATATTTTGCATGCTTTAGAATTTAAACAAAATAAAACGTAATATCACTTAAAATAGTTAGGTTAAGATTGTAATTCTGGAATTCTGATCTAGGGTACCTAGAGAAACTAGTCCAAATCAGAATTATAAACATATATTTAGATCCTTCTTCGTCTTCTATGTATAGGCCAATACCCTTTTAATTCCTTGCAATGAAGTACATTGGTGTGAAGAAGTTCTGCATCACTCAAGAAAATAATTATTACTTGAAGTTTAGCTACATGTTTGGCATAGTTTCCAATAACTACTTTTAAATATTTGATTTGATTTGATTACTTGGAACTCTAGAGAAAACAATGAAGGTAAGTTCTTTGCTAAAATCGATAATCAGTTATTCGCGCATTTTCTAATGGGATTATTAAAATGCATTTAACATGAAACTTAAAAGCACAATTAGGAGAAATACTTATGAGTGTGTTATATATATACACTGTGTCTATAAAGTAACCCCCCCCCCAACTAATTTTTGAACGACTTGATATTTTACCACAATATTTGGTGTGCTTTAATGGGAAATTAAATATTATTTTTTAGCCCATGATTAAATTTTCTATCGTTTAAAATGGCGGCTGGGCGCCATTTTGAATTTTTATTTTAAATAGAAAGGGGGTCGAGTGACACCTCATTTGAAAGGTCTTTTAATTCTGCGTCTGATCCTAGAGTTTCAGAGAAAAATATTCAGCCAGCACAAAATTACAAATTTTTGAAAATAAAGAAGTCTATTTAAAAAAGCTAAGAATTACAGCAAAAAGAAATTAACTTAAGTGTTCAAAATGTTCACAATTCACTTCTTGGCACATAAAAAGTCGGTTATGAAATTCCTGCCTTACATTTTCATAAGTTTCTGGAGTGATATTTCTGCAAACTTCTGTAATGCGTTGCTCCAGTTCTTCAATTGTTCTGGATTTTTTTATCAAGTAGGTAGTCCACTTTTTCATTTGTTTTTTTGCTGTTTGTTGTCATTTATAAGCTAATCTTAACTACAACTGTCAAGTGTAAATTCGGTTGGCATTTTCACTTAAAAATATCTACGTTATTGTAAATTTAGTTCATTATTTCGTCTAAAAATGCCTGTTTCTGAATTCCTCAACGGACATTTTCCTGGAAAATGGATTGGTAGGCGGGGGCCTGTGGAATGGCCGGCTCAGTCCCCAGATTTAACCCCCTTAGATTTTTTTCTATGGGGATATCTGAAATCAAAAGTGTACAGAACCCGTCCAGAAACAATTGAAGAACTGGACAGAAGTTTGCAGAAATAT
>JABXWE010004512.1:0-58592 GCA_014611495.1 Limonius californicus | reverse complement strand
TTAAGAAAACAGAAAATCCAAGATCAGTAATTGTACAGACAGATCAAGGAAGTACATACCGAAGAAATGCCGCACATCTACACCTAACCCAGGCTACCATAAATAATCCACAACTCACAGGCGTAGTGACGAACATCCCTGACCAGAGGGACGAAGACCCAATCCAGCAGCAAGACGATCCTGTGGAAGAAACATTCACAGCACCAACGATTGAGCCAGGTCAACAGAGAAAGGTCAACACATGGGACCCATCACCGAAGACCCATACAACAAGATCGGGTCGAACCACCAAGCCGGTCACGAAAATGAATTTGTAAAAAAAAAAAAAGGAGATGTAACAAGATCTATCTATATGTAACAAGATCTATCTATAATATATAGTCTATAGTAATGACATGTATGTATATGATCTATCTATCTATATATAGGCTAGGGCCAATGACTTGTATTTTTGACATACATTAAAGCAGCAGTCTAAAGTGTTGATATTATTATTCAATTAGTAAAGGTACTTATTAAATACTATAAGTGGTGTTACAATGGTGTAAGTATTTATTTCGATTATTTTTATTTGTTATATGCGACTTCAACAAAGGATCATATCTCGACAGCAAATCGATAATATTCAAAAAATTACCACTTTGAGGCCCTATTTCAGAAACAATCTCGTGATGGCCCCGAAAAGGTAAACTACAAATTGCCAAGGTTCGCGTAGTATCAAAAATTCTAATCAAAACTTCTTTAATGGTTTCTTGTGATCCTCGAATTAATTTGTCTACAGTTTCGTTTTTTTCCCAAGACGTGTATGTAATACATGCACGAAAATGAGCGGCACTCTCTTCATGTTTTTTAATTTTTTTATTCAGGCCTTTCCAGTCATGGATAGTGCCATCACACCATGCATGTGATTGCTCCCTATCAGAAAATAGCCAACAAGGTTGGCAGTAAACTGCATTTAAAATCTGGGAATAGCATAACCAAAAGCTATCAATTTTCTGTCCTGTTTTAGTGGTTGTGTAGTAATATTCAACACTAAATGACCTGTTTGTATGTATATTCCTAACAAACGATCCCATAGGTCTATTTGGGCCTGAAAGTATAATTTTTCGCTTCATTTCATCAGTCAACACATCGGGAAACAGCGCCCTATCTGTATTAAATGGAGCTGACTCATTGTATTCGACGATGCTAGTTTCTTGAGCATTAAAATTTAATTCAGTTACTCCATAGCTCTGTTCCACACCATCAACATTTGCGACTTCGGGGTTGAATTTTGAAGTTAAAACCTGATTCTGATTACTGTCTCCCTCGCTGTCTCCAGTAAAAACTTTTTGTGAAATGTTCTCTTCTCTAGTATCATCTTTTTTATCTTCATTTTCCTGATTTGTCTTTGTTTCACCTATGACTTTAAAAAAGCCATCGATCTTGGGCAATTTACACACTGCTTCCAGTTTTTCTGTCTTTTGTTTCGGTTTTTTAGCACCACTGAGGTATTGTCTACCTCTATCAGTCATTATTCCTTTTACTAAAATAGGGCAAGCCTCATGGCACAAACAAAGATTACACCAAGCCACCCACAAAAAATTATGTGCGTGTCGCAAACGTACTTGAAACTTGAAGGAAGAAAAACGCGATAACACTGCACTCAGGGACTCAGGGCAGTAATCCTGCAACTAAACTGATTTTTATTTTTCTATTCAAAATATATTAAAAACAATGCCGGCGGCGACCTGGCATAAGCCGTCAAAGTTAACCGGCGGCGGCCCCGCAAGTTGCTATTTATTCTTTCTACTTTATCGGGAATTACGTTGTCTAGACGCAGGGTGCAACCTTCCTTATCATAATAGCTGCATCCTGTGATAAGACCTATATATATGTCTGATTTTTAATTATAAAGTTAGTTATTAAGATTCATTTTTGTAGAGTGTTACTCTGCCCGAATACTTGTAGCTCCGTTCTTTAATAAATAAATGTTTTTAAAAACTGCATTATTAATTGAGAACGTATAATTGGCGCAGTCGCTGTAGGATTTGCAGAAAAGTGCCCCAAATTCGCGCACTTTTACGTTTCAACGTTTGATCTGCATTCCTGAAAGAACCAACGATCAAGAAAAATAGTATACGACTCCTGACAGAGGACAAAATTGCCAAAATCACGAGAAGAATACCATACTAGTGATCAACGAGACAGGTGGACTCTTCAACAATCAAGAAACCCACCTGAAGAACAACGCCCCGGACAAGCATCGCTGGGTCCTGTTCAAACAACGCCCCGGACAAGAATCGCTGTGTCCTGTTTAAAACGTCTTTATCGTAAAGACAGAAGAATGCAAATCTTCGCCATTTTTATGTAAGTTTAATTAAGTTTTTACAAAAATATTTGTACTTAATAATCATTTTAGTATTACGCAACTATTAACTGAATCTATCTGATTCTTCGGTATATTCTCAGGATAATTATCGTTAATAGATATTTTCATTAATAGCAATTGCAACACTTAAACAATTAGGTTCAGTGCGGTAAGCAAAATTAACAGGTGTTATTAATAAAATAACTTAATCTCCTGTTATACTCACACTGAATGCGTAAGATTTATTAGATTTATTTAGAACTGTTACCCTAGGTATTAATGTCATTAGAAAATCTTATAGAAGCACTAGAAAACGCGAATCTTAACATCCAACCTCAATTTAGACCTATTTTAAGAGAACCCAGATTAATCATGAATAATCAACAATTTTATCCCCCGGGATTTCACCTGAGTTTATTAAATAACATCAGTGAATATGATGGAAATCCAACAACTTTGGTTAAATGGCTTAAACAAGCAGGCACAATCATTGATCAATTTTCCACGCAAAATGCAGCTGATTATATCAATCATCTCCTCCTCTCTACCGCTCTCTCTCGTTTAACCGGAGCAGCTGAAGCTGTAACATTAGGACAAACTATTAACACTTGGGCAGATCTAAAACAAAAATTGAAAACGAGTTTCGGAGATAACCGTTCTGAAGACGCGCTCATACAAGAACTTGTTAATTTATACCAAAAAAATGAAACTCCGCTAGAATTTCATGATAAATGCATGAGAGCTCGAATGTCACTATTTGCTTATCTTGCGCTTAATGAAAACAATGACGTCACAAGAGAAACAAAAATTATTTTATATACCAGTCTTGCAAAAATTCAATTCCTTACTGGCCTAAAAGGAGACTTAAGTCGCTACCTTTTAGCTCGCAATCCAGCCACCATGGAAGACGCTTTAAAATTAATTTTAGAAGAACAAGAACGGGAAGACAGACGATCTAGATTATTCCCCGGAACAATTCCTAAACTTCAAAAGGAAATTCCCCGGAAACCCGCAACGTACACGTACCCACAATATCGGTCTACTTGGGCACCACCTGTAAGACAACAATCTATGCAACCCACGCAATATCAATCTACCTGGATACCACCTGTGCGTCAACAAGCTCAAACCTACCAATTACCTAACATTCCACCCATGAAGTTTCCTGGCCGCCAATTTCAAAACAACCCTAACTGGTTTAACCCTCAGCCGAAACGTCAACAAGGCTCTAATGTCTTTAAACCCGGAACCAACATTCCGACCAACAAACCAACACCTATGCAAACGTCGACCATACATAAGCGACCAGCGACGCAGCAGTTACAAAACTCCATGCGACGCCCTTACCAGCAACCGTATGTGCAGCAGTCCACTAGACCCCAAAATTTTACATCCACTGAACTATTTTATACCAACGGTGAAGAAGACTGTATACAGCCAGAAGAACACATACCTGAAGCATACCATGATGAAGTCGAATACCAAGAAACAGAAGAAAATTGTGAAGCAACACCTGACTATCAAGAAGATATCGAAAATATTTACATACAAGCCTCGGATTAGAAACAATACACATAAATAATCATAACCCCGCTAGCCTCCCTTTTATTTACTTACCAAATACAAAAAATAAATTAATGATCGACACCGGCAGTACTCGAACTTTAATCAAGCCAGAATTTATTTATGAACATTTCCCTGAAACCATTGCTGAAAAACCTTTCGAAATAACTACATCGCACGGTAAAACATTTCATAACGAAATAGCATGCGTGCCTATACTCTCACTATTTAATGAACCTGGAGATCATGAAGTTTACCTGTATAATTTCCATAACGATTATATTGGACTTATAGGAAACGACCTATTAAGCAAAATAGGAGCCAAAATCGATTATAAATGGCATCACATACAAACAGACAAAACAATAGTACCCTTTCATATCTCGCCCAAACCTCAACAAAACGTTAGTTATCAACAAACTAAACAACAACCTCAAGATACAATACATCACCTGAAAATACCTCCACGTACCGAAATGTATGTCAAGCTACCTACTCGCAGTAATAATGGAACTAAGATTTGTTCCCAAAGAATTTACTCTCCAGATTTAATGATACCAAATGCCATTGTAAAAGTGCAGAATAATTGGTTTTACACATCAATTATTAACAGTTCAGAGAAGCCAATCGCAATAAGCCTACAAGATCCGCTTCACCTAGAAGATATGGACACGGCCTATCTGAATACTTATGTTGCCGAAAGTAAACCCGATACACGAAAGCTGTTAAGTGACAATTTGAAAAATAACCTTCGCCTCGAACACCTTAACGCTGAAGAACAGACACTTCTTACCGGACTATGTCATGAATATCGAGACATCTTCCATCATCCTGATCTTTCCTTAACTGCCACCAATAAAGTACGCCACCATATACGAACAAAAACCGAAGATTCGATATTTACCAAAACATACAGATACCCTCATGTTCATCGCGAAGAAGTAAAATCGCAAATAGCTAAGATGCTTGATCAAAAAATAATAGAACATAGTGAATCACCATATAACTTTCCAATATGGATAGTTCCAAAGAAACTCGATGCCAGTGGAAAACATAAATGGCGCATAGTCATAGACTATAGAAAATTAAACGAACAGACCATAGAAGACAAACATCCACTACCTAACATAGAAGACATCCTCGATAAGTTAGGAAGAGCAAATTACTTCACATCATTAGACCTAGCATCCGGTTTCCACCAGATTGAAATACGACCTGAAGATCGCGAAAAAAACTGCCTTCTCAACCGAAGAAGGACATTTTCACTTTCGCCGTATGCCATTCGGTTTGAAAAATGCTCCTGCAACTTTTCAGCGAATGATGAATCATATTTTAAAAGGTTTAACTACATCCCAATGCATGGTTTACTTAGATGATGTAATTATCTACGCCTCATCTCTCCCCGAACATATGACGAAGTTGCGGAACGTCTTTCAACGTTTCCGTGAAGCTAATGTAAAGATACAACTGGACAAGAGCGAATTTCTAAAGAAAGATCTAGAATACCTAGGTCATGTTATAACACCTGAAGGTATAAAACCGAACCCGATAAAAATAGAATGTATACAAAAGTTTCCCATACCCAGAACAACAAAAGAAATCAAGTCTTTCCTCGGACTACTCGGATATTACCGTAAGTTCATAAAAGACTTTGCAAAATTAACAAAACCCCTTACGAAGTGCCTTAAGAAAAATAATAAAATCATCCATGACCAAGAATTCAAACAAGCTTTTCAAAGCGCTAAGGAAATTTTAATGAATGAACCGCTTTTAATTCATCCGGATTTAAATGCGCCCTTCGAATTAACTACGGACGCCTCAAATATCGCCCTTGGTGCGGTGCTTAGCCAAAAAGATAGACCAATTGCCTATGCCAGTCGAACGTTGAACGACACGGAACAACGATACTCCACAATTGAACGGGAACTATTAGCCATTGTTTGGGCTACAAAGCATTTCCGCCCTTACCTTTTTGGAAAACATTTTACTCTTTTTACCGACCATAGACCCTTAGTTTGGCTCAAAAACCTTAAAGAACCAAATAGCAAATTAACACGTTGGAGTTTGAAATTGGAGGAATTCGACTTTCAGATCGAACACAAAAGTGGACAAGCTAACAAAGTAGCTGACGCGCTATCCCGTGTACAAATCAATCCCACACATATCGAAGATACGGATAACAGCTCCATGCTTGCACAGCCTGATGATGAAACTATAAAACATTGGCTAGAAGCAGCTGATATCGTAACAAGACTTGATACCCCTGAACCCGAGCAAATAACCAACCCTGAACTGCAAACGTTTAGACCTCCCTCTCTCCCCGACGAAGAGATGGACATACCAACCTTTATACCCGAAGAGGAGAAAAACCCGGTTCCCATTATTATTACGGACAGTGATGAGCAACATTCAGATATCAGTTGCACGCAACATTCACAAGAAGACTCGACACCTTCAATATCATATTGCAATCAGCCACTGCAATATCACACAAACCAAATTATGTTCAAAAGAACAAAAGAACCAACAAAAATTACATTTAGAAAATTAGAAAATGCTAACTTGGTTACCGTTTTATTAACAGAACAACTAGACACCACAATAGAAACATATCGTAACCTCCTATCACAATATTGTCAACCTAAAGGAAAATACTACTGCTATTTTCACAACACCGAAGACTACGAGACTTTTTGTACGTATGTGTTATCAATCACTAATCAACAAACACCTATTTTCCTACGATGCACCAAACAAGTGACTTATATAACAGATAAAGAAGAACGCCTTGCTCAAATAGATAACTACCACAATGGGAAAACTAATCATAGAGGAATCCAAGAAACCATAACACACCTGAAAAGACATTATTATTGGAAAGGAATGGACAAAGATATAACCGCTTACATCAATAATTGCAGAACCTGCAAAACACAGAAATATAATAGAGCACCTATTAAAATGCCATTCAACCTAACACCAACTCTCAATAAAATATACCACTACATACTATCCATATTGACATTTTCCACATTGAAAATAAAATGTTTTTAACTGTTATCGACGCGTTTACACGCTATTTACAAGCATACCCCATCAAGACGAGAAATGCACCTGAGATAACACAACAACTACTTAGGTATTTTGCCGCATTTGGAATACCTCATACCGTTGTGGCTGATGGTGAATTTTCCAATCACCTGATCACCAATATGATGGAACAGCACCACATAGTCTTACATATTACAACCCCACATCATCACGAATCTAATTCAACTCTTGAAAGAGCCGATTCAACTATAATCGAACATTATCGATTACTGCACGAAAAACACCCTCTTGAAACTACAGAAACTAAAATACTATATGCAACAATCGCTTATAATCATTCCATTCACTCAGCACTTGAGTACTCACCCTTTGAACTCTTATTCGGACACACGGAAGGAAAAAACCCATGTGACATTGACTACGAAAAAAGCTTCCTATCGGAATACTTGCAATCCCATAAAGAAAAACTACAAACCATTTATGATAAACTACAAGTAAAACAACACGACCAGAAAAAGAATCGCACAGATAAATATAATAAAACACGCAACCAACCAGCGCTAGCAATTGACTCTCTAGTATATGCAAAAACCCATCTATGGAACAAAACTAAACCTAGATTTGAAGGTCCCTATCGTATCCTGGAGATATCAAATCGAAACATTTGTAAATTACGTCATGAACTCAAAGGAACGTTGAAGACAGCCCATTGTAACGACCTTCTTCCCCTTTCAGTTTCGTTACCTCAATTGGAATCAACGACGCCACCGATGACGTCATCATCATGAACCTTCAAGACAACCCCGACTTGTACCCCTTGTACCATGGTAAAGCAGTTCTCCAAGAATCAACCTGGACTCTCATAAAAACTACTGATTACACACCCATGCTACAAGAATATAACCTGTTAAAAGAAAACGCCTTATCCATCTTCAAAATACTAGAAAAAGCCCCATTAAAGTCATCACGTATTAACCGATGCAATTCATCTACCTGTTCCTCAAGCAGTTCTTCAATACAAAAATTAAATTATTCAACATATGAATTTAAAAATCAACTAACTATTCTCGAAAATAATATATTTGAAAATGATAAGTCTATTGACCACCTATTCCCACCTACGACGTAAAAGAGGAGCCATAAATGGTCTTGGATCGATAATTAAATTTGTCACCGGAAATCTAGACGCTAAAGACGGAGAAAGATTCGAACACCTAATCGCGGATTTGCAAGAAACTACGAATAACCATGAGAAAATACTTCTCGAACAAACCTCATTACTCTCCTCGACCATAGAACAATTTGATGAAAATATACAACGCTTATCAAGCAACCAAGAATTTATCGCAGAAAAACTTCATGAAATACATAACTCATTGCAAAAAGAAATTCGGCAAACTACGGAAATCCTCAACATGAATAACCTTTTGAACCAATTGACACACCTCTTGCAATTAACCTGGGCCAAATTCAACGAATTAGAAATAGCAATAACCTTTGCTAATCGCTATCAACTTCATATATCATTACTGGAAAATCAACAACTTTTGGATGGTTTAGAAAGCATAGCGCATTATCTACTACAGGCTGTACCTGAAAGTCTTACGTCTCAACTCGAATTACCTTATGAAATAACACCAAAAAATATTCACATATATGATCAGATTATCAAGATAAAGGCATATCAAATAGAAAATCGTTTCGCCTTCCTATTTGAAACTCCTTTGATTACAAATAATCCATTTAAATATTATACCCTTGTTCCACTACCTGTGTTCACCTCAACTAATCAATTTCGAATGATCATTCCTACCTACACGAGCTTATTATTTTCCGAGCAATATAGCGCACCAATAGACAGTTCAAACTGCATTGTAACATCACCATTCAATTATTTTTGTACCCAACAATTCGCGTTTCACTTGCCAAATAATCTCTTGTGTGAAACACAATTGCTTGCTTTTTCACCTAATCAAAGTTGTCAGGTATATTCATTTCCACTCGAAACTTATAAAATCAATCAATTAGATTCAACTCTATGGACAATATCAACCAAGTCAAGAAGTTATGCTTGATATTAAATGCATTAAAGAAACTTATAAGAAAACAATAATAGGAACACACTCTATTAATGTTCCTACGTCTTGGGTCGTCATTATTGATGGCAAAGATTTGTTAATTAACAAACAATTAAACATAAAATCACTTATAGATAATTATACTCCCCACGTCGACAAATTAGACAGACATACCTTAGAAGTTACAAATATTACTGCTGTAGAACTCACGCATCTTAATCTACAGCATTTACATAACCTGCAAGAAAAATTAATACAAATACCAGATGAATTAAAATCACCTTACACGCACCATCTCTCTGTAGGTGCCTTTAGTATCTCAACAATCATAATTTTTGTTTTAATAATAGCAACTATGATATGTTATTGTAAACGGCATTCCCTAATCGCCAACTTACATAAATTTCTGAAAAATAATGCAAATACAGTCATTCCATTAGTACAAATTGTTGAAAATAAAAATTAGAATAACTCAAACTTTTATTTTCAATCTGGCGATGGAGGAATTACGTTGTCTAGATGCAGGGTGCAACCTTCCTTATCATAATAGCTGCATCCTGTGATAAGACCTATATATATGTCTGATTTTTAATTAGAAAGTTAGTTATTAAGATTCATTTTTGTAGAGTGTTACTCTGCCCAAATACTTGTAGCTCCGTTCTTTAATAAATAAATGTTTTTAAAAACTGCATTATTAATTGAGAACGTATAATTCGGGTCGGCGAATAGAGACAAAACAAACACATTTTTGGTGATTGTAACGCCGACACTCGTCCGAGCGACGGAGAGGTTCAACTTATATAATTTGTTCTGTAAACTTTTGGTAGAATGAATCATTGATTCATAAAGTTTTATTTTGGAGATTTTATTCTAGCAAGGAGGCCAAAGGGGCCCCTTCTGGAGCTGGGGCCCCCCCGCATGGCGGGCCCCTTATCGCCGCCAGCGTGGCAGAGGGCAGAACTCCAAAAAGGACTTTTGGAGAGACTCCAGAAGGTAGAGGACAACCACAAAAAGAATGGTACCAAAATGTGAAAGAAGATGTTAATATGCTGGAAGTGGATCAATGGGAAAAACTAGCAAAAAAAAGAAAAGACTGGAGAAAAGTTATAAAAAAAACCAACGACTTAATGGACTGCAGTGCTCATACATATATACACCATCATAAAAGTGGTTGGAGTTTATGCCACGGAGCAAAAACCTACGGTAAATATTATTAATGCTTCTACAAACTCAATTTTTATTTAAAATTAAAAATATGTACAACTGTTGAATCTTTTAGGCATATTTACATACATAGCATTTTTATATTGGACATACAGTTACTAATGTTATAACAAATTAATTTATTATAGCATGATTTGAAAAAATATATTAGGATTTGTCATACTTTTTTTGTATTCAATACCAACTGTATGAGATCTTTACTTGGTTGATTTTATTACTAAAAAAGCAAGCTATATGGTTGCAAAATATATGTATGACACCTCATCAAAAAAGTCTATGTCTAATTTTCTTTGCAAGATAATAAATGCTTCTGCTTGCAAAGGTTATTTGTTATTGAAATTTTCTTCATCGCATTTGTGAACTGGTTTACATTTACATACACTACCACACCCATTAACCTGATGAAGCAACTGTATTCACCTATTTACTTATTATACATACAGTGTGCTGCCAATGAAGTTAACAAAAGGGAAAACATATTTTTCTGATTATTAAGAAATACCTACTCGTTACCTTATCATAAAACTCAAATGTTTTCAACTTTCACAACAACCATGTAAGGTAGAAAATAAAAATTAATTCTCCAAACCAATATCACAAGATCGGAAAATAATTGCCATAATGAATTATTTTTATTAAAGAAAAACACAGTTCACTTAGTCAATATAAGAAAATGGTGAAAAAGCATATTCAGGTAGCAAGAGATCATTTAGAACATGTTTATTAAGTTCATGTTGTTATCTTTTTCTTAACAATAATTACTCCTACTCGACACAACTTTCAAAACTTCTTCTATAACTTACAAACAAAAATTCTTTTTAAGAAGAACATTTATTACAAAATTATGCATTAAAAAGTTTTCCTTGTAGTCGAGCCCGTCTTGAACAATACTATACAGTCATTACGTATAAGCCATCTTGGGTTCGTATTCTAATGACCAGCTAATTAATCGTACATATAATTACTGTTTTTTGAAACTTTTAAGAATGGGATAAATATTGTCGAAAGCTTCATATATTTCTTGCCGAACTTTAGCTCCAGTTAACACAACTTTACCTGATACAAAAATTAAAAGTACAATTCTAGGCTTTACCATACGATAGATTAAACCAGGAAACAATTCAGGTTCGTACGAACTGAAAGATCCGTGTGTCAGCACCAACCCTTCTAACCTAATAGGAAATTTAACATCACAACTACCAACCATATTTTGTATCTTAAAATCTAAAAATTTTGCTGGAAAACCGAGTTTCTGAATTATCCTAGCATATTTTCTGGCAGCTAATCTGGAATCCTCTTCGCTTTTAGCTCCTGTGCAAACCATTTTACCTGAGGAAAATATCAGTGCGGTTGTTCTTGGTTCCCTTATTCTCATTATCACAGCTGCAAAACGCTTTGGATTGTATTCTGCATTACGCGCATGCAGTGCTATTTTCTTTAAATCCAATTTGCAATTAAGATTTACAGTTGAGACGATATTCCTGCAATAAAATTACAACATTTTTTTAGTCTATTCAAATTATTGAGACTTCCAAAACTTTTCCTTACTTAATACAATAAATACGTGTTAAGTATTATACAATGTTATGCACCCACTGAAATGTTAAATTATGGAGAGAAGAGAACCAGATTTTTTACAGCCAACTGAACAAAAATATTAACAAAGTAAACTGAAAAAAGGATATTATTTTAATGGGAGACCTAAATGACAGGGCTGGACAAGACAATAAAGATTTTGAGCAAATTATGAGAAAAGAGAGCATAGGTCAAAGAAAAGAAAATAGAGAATTACTATTGGAGCTCTGCTGATTGCAAAATTTTACAATAGGAGGGACACTTTTCAAACACAAAAGTTGCACAGAATTACCTGGGTATCCCCAAATGGGAAGATGGAAAATCAAATCAGCCACACTTGCATTAAGAAGGCATGGGGCAAAGCACTTATGGACACCCAGAACAAAAGAAGAGCTGATTTAGAATTCAGACTATCACTTGCTAGTTGTGAAAATAAAGGTTAACGTGGAAAAAAGAAGAATGACCAAGAATATAATATCCACATTGAAATAAGAAGAAGAAAGCTGGGGTGTGATTCGAAAACACATTAACACATTAAGAAAGGATAGATCAGAGATATGCAGAAGGACGCTAGAGTGGAACTCCCACGGCAGAAGGACGCCGGACCACTCAAGGGAAACATGGAGAAGTACGGCGGAAAAGGAAACCGATATGACAATAGCATAGATGGGGTTTCTGGCCAGAGATCGCGAACAATGGAAAATTCTACAAAGACCTTGTGACCCATTGGGGAATAATGGGTTGCATCGAAAGAGCGATCAGAGGTATGCAGAAGGGCACTGGAGTAGAACCCCCAAGGCAAAAGGATGCCGGTCCACTCAAGAGAAACATGGAGAAGTACGGCTGAAAAGTAAACGAATATGGAATAACATAGATGGGGTTTCTGGCCAGAGATCGCGAATAATGGAAAATTCTACAAAGACCCCGTAATCCATTGCGAAATAATGGGTTGCAGGTATGCAGAAGGGCGCTAGAGCGGAACCCCCACGGCAAAAGGACACCGGACCACTCAAGGGAAGCATGGAGAAGTACAGTTGAAAAGGAAACCGATATGACAATAGCATAGATGGGTTTTCTGACCAGAGATCGCGAACAATGGAAAATTCTACAGAGACCCTGTGACCCATTGGGGAATAATGGGTTGCATAGAAAGAGAGATCAGAGGTATGCAGAAGGGCGCTAAAGCGGAACCCCCAAGGCAAAAGGACGCCGGACCACTCAAGGGAAACATGGATAAGTACGGTTGAAAAGGAAACCAATAGCACAGATGAGGTTTCTGGCTAGAGAATGCAAACAAAAGAAAATTCTACGAAGACCATGTGACCCACTGGGGAATAATGGGAAGTATCGTCATCATCATTGCTGTTTTTGTAGCTAGTAATTAACTGTTGTGCTGTCAAATAGTTGCCAACTTTAATAAATACAGTGGAGTCTCGATTTAGTAAACTAATTCCGGCAAAGCCAATTATTCACTCTATGGAGGGTGTTCACTATTTCGAGGTATGAATTAAAAAATGTGTGTACTTATAGAAATAAATGTTTATTCTTCAATAATAATAAATTGTTTACAGTATATCGTAGATAATATGTATATAAAAAAATCAGTTAATAGGAAATTAATTCATATTGAATGTGTGAAAAATGAAGTAATTTTGGATTGTTTTTGCTTCTTGGTTATATTGATTTGTACTAGTTTTTGTCTCAAATCATGTAACACAAGCAAACTGCTATATTCCACCATATGTTCTCTCCGTTTTCCTCAGCCCACTGGATAACGTCGTTAATAGATCGCAAAGCCTGGCTTGTTGGCATTAATTTGTCTTCTGCGTTCAACATTATTTTATCTTCCTCTTCGTTTTTTGATTCCGAATCAATTCTTATTTTGTTCTCCAACTACTTTATATTTTCTGGTTCTGTATCTTTATTCCGTTCTTCAATGTCATTTATTTCACATACTACCTAAAATAAATAAAAATACAAATTATGCATTATAAACATCAAATAATGTTTGCAGTTACGTACATTTGGATTAATGTTTTGCAATAGGTTCACGACATCCTGATTTGTATTGTACTCTTCATCATTTTGTAATCTTAAAATTAAAATGCTTAATGGAACATTTTCTTCTTCATCATCTAAATTTGAACTCAAAATATTCCGCCAACATTCCTCTATAATAGCTGGTTTTAACGTGTTCCAGGCCATAGCTAAATTCAAAACTGCATCCTTTAAACTTTAAAGTGTATGTTTGCAATAATGCACTCAGGTCAGAACCTTTCGAAAGCAGCTGTGTTAGTAGATTTTTACGATAGAACAACTTCTTAATTCTAATGACGTTTTGGTCTATCGGCTGTATCAGGGGAGTAACATTCGGTGGCATATATAGTACATTAATCATACCATCTGAACTCTTTAACTCCACATCAGATGGATGACTTGGTGCGTTATCCAACAACAATAGTGCCTTAATTGGTAAGTTGCGATTCTGTAAAAACGTTTTCACCTGAAAGTGTTATTAAAATTGTTAGTAACAAATATTGGTAGGTACCTATTTGATCAGTTATACCCTGGTATATAGGGTCTATTCAAAGGTTAAACATCTACGTAATTTAATTTTTTAACACATTCATGTGCAATTTGTACTTGTACTTACTTCCATTCCATTCCATTCCCGAAAAATGTTCATTGTCATCCACGCCGTCTTTGAACTTTTGTAATTAACGGGCAGCTTGAAATTTCGAAAAGCACGTTTGTGATTTCCTTTTGCATTTGTACATGACAAAAATGTTATTCGTTGCTTGGAACTTTTTCTACCTGGTGCAGTTTTCTCCGTCTGTGATACATAGATCTTGCTAGGTAACATTTTCCAATACAGACCTGTTTCATCTGCGTTGTATAATTGCTCAGGTACCAATTTGAGCTCGTCAATGAGGCATCTTAATTTTTCCTTAAAAGGATCAATTAACTCAGGCTGAGACGAGAGTTTTTCTCCACTTATCTGTAGAAGTCGTATGCCATAACGTTTTTTGAACCTGTTTAACCAACCATTGCTAGCGTTAAATGAAGAAGTTTTATCAATTGATTTTTGTAATAGTTTGGCATTTTCTTGTAACATGAGTCCACTAACAGATACATTCCTTTTTCTCAAGTTTAGAAAATATTTATACAAAGCTCTTTCCATTTTTGGATATCCAGATACTTTCAGCGTCTTTGTTTTTGCTGAACCCCCAAAAGTTTGTGAAAGCCTCTTTAATATCGGCGTCTTCTTTTTTTTTATTGCACACACAGTCGATTTTGCTATTCCATACTTCTTAGCAAGATCAGTCACACATTCACCTTTACTCAAAGATTCCAGCAGTTCACTTTTTTGTTTTAAATTCAAGCACTTTCTTTTTTGTGACATTTTCACTTTGCAAAACCAAAACCTCAAACTTATATTTCGGTATATTATAGCATGCACGAGGAGATTCACTAGTGAAATGCGATCTACAATAATACACACGCTCAAAATGGCGAACGCTGAATACGTAAAATGGGGAATCCCCGTGAAATACTCACGCATGTAACTAATTTACTGCAGTTCACTTTATTGGAGTTTACCGCTGTTCACTGTATCGCGACGCAATAAGAAAAATTGGATGTTCACACTATGGGGTAGTTCACTCTAAGCGGAGTTCACTGTATCGCGACTCCACTGTATATACCGACACAAATTGCTTACAGTCTACCTGCAGAAATAGATCAGCCACGTTTATGAAGAATTTTTATTGGTTACTTTTACGCAGGCCAAATAAACATTTTGCCACTACAATTTCAATTAATCCTCAAAAGAATGGAAATTGCTTTTAGGACACCCTGTATACAAAGCAATCATTTTAGCAAATCAATGCCTACCACGCTTCTGATGCCTCCCGCAGAGCTTGTTTAGTTTGACGTAGTACAAAAGTGTCAGAATTTCGGCCGATAATTACTTTCACAGAGTTTACTGTGAACAGAACAACTAGTTACCTACTCAATTTAGTTGACCTGTGGGATCGCTATTGATACGTGAAAGAGCTATTAATTAATGCAGCTTTGAAGAGCAGAGGATGGAGAACCTAAACTGGGTTAATGTTCTCGTCTATTTATTTGCTTAAATGGAAAGATTTATCAAATTAATTACACTTAGTTGGAGATAAACAGCAGCTACATCCTGAGGGAAACCCTACGAGGACAAATAAGAATTTGGTTTGTTCAGCAGCAAAATAATCTCATACGAACATTCCAGAGAAAATTTAATAATGATTCCAAAGAAACAAATCACAAATATACCTTGCTATATGAAAAAGTAATATACATATGAACGTAATTTCAAGGTGCGGACCAATAAAAAATGGAAAAGCAAATACGACAAACAATTCAATTACTTGGGGAAAATAAAAGATCTGGAAGAATATACATAAATCGTTGATACAATGAGGAACTGTAGCAATACTCGAAGAGATGAAATCGCGTTCCGCATTGTAACGATCTACCGGCAGTTCGGTGATCGGTAGAAATTTGTATTCACGTGTTCGGCCCCATTATTAAGCTTTTGCAAATGATACGGTCTATTGTTATGTGGGTTATGTACAGTATTGAATAGAGCAAATACAGCGTGAACGATAACGAACTGTTGCATTTGTCGCTCCGCAATTCGGGTTGTGTGTACGCATTGTTTTCCTACTTCCTAGACGTATTCGGGCATAGCACGAACACCAGAAAGTTCTTAGGTAGGTATAAATCAACTACAAAGGACCCCCATAAGCGAATTATACCAGTACAACCATCCTACACTAGGAAATTCTCTTTCTGCAAACCCCAAAGCAAATACAGAATCGCCGAAACAAAAGCAACCGTGTAAGGTATATGCACTTGAACAGAACGTGATGATAAAGGGGAGTCGTATTGCTCAGGGGTTCCGAAAATAGAATCTGACCCGCATTTTAATCTAGCCAAAGGCTCGTATGTTAACTGTAGGAAGTATTTCATTTTATAGGCAGATAGAGGTTGGAAACTTGACGGCGAAGAAAATTGCTTTTTTCATAAAACGGAAAGTTCTACTATTGAAAAATCCGCCGAATCAAAGCCACCAGACCTTCCTCGCATACACAAGCTGACCTTTTTCCATATTTTCCGATTGATCTATTACATCACATTCAACGCCAAAGGTGATATTTACCTCTTCAAGTATCGACCCAAACGAAACCATAAAAATGAAAACATAGCTCATAAAATTACCAGACTAAAAATCAATTTCTGCTATACAGGCTGTTATTCAAACATCTGTATTCAAATTCATGATTATAAACAAATTTGAGAATTATTTACAGTTTCTATGTCAGCCACTTGTATTTCAACTTTGGACATATTTCTCCTCTAAAGCTCCCCACTGGTTTCTAGTTTGTGCTGTAATTTACTATAGGTTACATAAAACCAAAATTTTTAAATAATATATTTTGCCAATAATTTGTTGCACATAATTATAATGAAATGAATCGGCGAGAAAAAAGGACGTGTAATTTTTTTTAGTATTTCAGCCAAGTTTTCTGTTAATACTACTAACTAGGAATTTATCTTATTTTCTCTCTTCGAAGTTCATTTTAATAGATACATATTCTTTCTAAAATTTTCCAAAGAATTTTCTGGGATATTCGTTCCACGTTTGGTTTTTTTTTAATGTAAAACATCTGCAACAGAACTACGTAACAGTATAGCGTAGTGTGTCGTGTGCTCGGTATTGTACAACGTGGTCGCGAAGAATAACGTGCACGTTAGCGGCGCAGTGACCCCACACTTTTGTCGGTATTTTTGAGGAAACATAAAATATTTCGAAAACGATCTTGTCGTGTCATGACTGCTAATGACACGCGGCTGCATTACGGAATTTTGTTGCAAAATACGAGACTTATCAGTTCACGACGCACGGCTTTCCGGAGTTTGCTAGTATTTCAACGGACCATCAGAGAACATTTACAAAACGCATCAGTGTTTGGAGCGGATTCAAAAATAGTCATGCAATATCGTGATATAAAGCAACCCCGCTCATGACTTTGTTGCGCTATACGGCTGCATTACGGAATTTTGTTGCAAAATACGAGACTTATCAGTTCACGACACACGGCTTTCCGGAGTTTGCTAGTTCTTTAATGGACCACCAGAGAACATTTACAAAACGCATCAGTTTTTGGAGCGGATTAAAAAATAGTCATGCAACATCGTGATATAAAACCACTCCGCTCATGACTTTGTTGCGCTACGCAGTTACGTTACAAACGTGAACGTAGTTTTCCAGTTTACAATATGTTTCACTTTATTCTTCCACTGATTTCCTTTCTAAAAAGTTTTCTAAACTCAACATGTTTATATACAAATAAATTTATATTCGGGATTGTTTTATAGCTAAAGTATTTTTCAAGTGCAATTTATTCAAGAGGTAAGTATTCATTAGTTTTTGTAACAACATTTTTAAAGAGTTACTATTACTACTTTTCTCCAGGTTTTGTTATAGAGAGTTTATATGAAGGAAATTTACCCAAGGTTTTACACATGAAATTATTGTTCCGGATTTTTAAGTGGTATGATATACTTTTTAGCAGTTGGTTGTTCAAGGGTGTTTTCGAAGATTTCTCTTCAGACCGTTTTTCAGAGATGCTCTTACCTCACCCCTAGCGAATCAATTTAGATTCATTGCAATTTATTAGTAGCGGCCGTGACTGGAAAAGTAACCGAAGCTTCTCATATTTTCATGCCTTCAAGAAGATTTGTGTGTGGGGGGGCTCCAGAACGTTTTCCGAAAATGTTTTCAGCTCACTCGTAGCAAACTAACTTTCTCTTACTAGCAAATACCCTGATTATTGTAGAGACTGGGGGTGCGGGAATGTTTTAAGGAATTTTTACCAAACAGTTATATAGAGGATTTCTTCTGAACTTTTATGAGCTGTGTATTAAAGAAACAATTTTATGGAATACAATAATATAATAAAATCCTTTTAAAATTTACATCGACTGTTATAAGTCAAAATTTTATTTATGTTCTATCCAATTTATTTATTTTTCTTATTTACGCAATTTATGTTCAGTAGCTTTTCCTTTCAGGGATTATCTAGAACATTCTAAAGGTAGTACATCTCTCTCTCGCTCTCCAAAATAACGTATATCCAAGATTATTTTGGAGCCAACATGTTTTCCGAGCATATAATCAACAAGAGTTTATTCTACAGGGCTATTTTTAAGGATCGGTTTTACTGCATTTATAGAAAACTAATCTCGATTCTTTACGATTTAGGTCAAACATGTTATACACATTTTTAATTTTACGAAATAACACATTTTTCTGTATTTTTTTTAAGCAGGTATTATTTACAGAAGTATTTCCAAAAAAATTTAAATCTTCCTTGCTTTTCTCCAGATAAATGTATACCTTGTTTTAAATCTAATAATTTTCCCAGTCACGTATCTGATTTGAGATCAACTAGCTCCGTCTGTCTTCCATCTATTCCCGCGGCAGACATTCCCCATGGAAAGGGATTTCGTGTGAAAGAAAAAAGAAGGTGGACAATATTTTTTGTGATGGTATAATTATAATAAATATTAAAAAATCAGCTTGATATTATTCTTAAACAGCAGCTCAAAAGCGGTGTCCCTAACGAATACACAATAGCAATTAGTACCTAAGGCTTTTCAAAAATTCTACAGCTACGATTGCTCTTACAGTAATCTTAGTAAATCAATGTTGATACTTTATAATTGTAACACCTGTATCTGTAACACCTTCTTGGGCAAAGAGAAGCTAAAATAAATAACGGAATGAACTTGACAGAAGAGAACGTTTCGAGCAATTTATTAACAACTTTCTTATTAGAAAGAGAAAAGTTAAAGAGGGCGAAATGGAGCGTAGGATGAAGCTATGATCTTGCAATTATAACTGAAAAAAACGACACCAATTAAAGCCAACTTTTTAAAAGGATTTTTACGCGGTTTCTGCGGGTTGTGACATACAAGACGAGCTGATAGGGCTGCTAAAAAATGACAAAGGCAAACTTACTTAAAAATGCAATTTGATAAATCTGATAAAAGCAAAGGCGAAATGAATGTTGCGAAATACCAAGAATTCTCGCTTTGAAAACTTACAGATGCAAATCTTGAAAATACACCAGATTGCTTTAAAAGTTTTAAGCTTCACACTCAATTCGTTTACATTTCAACTCTGAAAGAACGAGAAACATTTGTAACGCCACAAAAGCTAAAATTTCCATATTAAATACACAAATTCATTTGCATTTTAGAAAACACAGGACGCTTGAACTTTCCCGTATTAAGTCCGACCACAACATTTCAGTGAGAGGTAGCTTAACTTTAGCTTCTCAGATAAGGAAAATAATTAAAACCTTACATCACCAACCAGATGAAGTAGTAGAAGGGTAAGTATCTCATTTTTAATGGCCAGACTTAAAGTGAAAGTATTTTCTTCGGGCAAACTTTCACCCTTTAAATATATTCTTGTTTAAGCTAACACTTTACATGCTAGAGCAGTAACAACAAACACTTTGTTCCCTTCTTTATGTTAACTAAATTTTAAGAACTCTACATTAAAGAATGTTTTCGTCACAACGATGCTACGTTAGTGCACGCCGCTTATTGAAATCATGGATACTGTTATCATTCGGGTATTGTTATCACTTTCGCGGTGCACGGGCCGGACGTATACGACTCCATCTAGGCAAAACATCGTTTACAATAACCATGAACTCGGTTCAATAACCTTATTTGCATGTGTTTTATTTGTATTTTCAAGCGCGAGGAGTATCGCACCTCTCTCTTACTCTTGTAAGTTAACAACAGCCTACCGGCTGGTTGGCAGCAACTAACTCAGTTAAAAGGAAAAATCTACATTTTAGAACAGTATGATAAAATATGAAAATAAGCCAGCGGATTGCAGCAGCACAATTAAACTTTTCGTAACCAGCTTGGGTTCAAATTGAAAAAAAAAAACGTGGTGTAACAGAAGACGCTGCAAAGAGAAATGACACTTTAAACACTCGAAGATATCGCTCTGGAAAAGGCGATTTTAAGTGGAATCTACATTGAAACTCTGTTTCGCTAATGTCCGTGAACATGCTGCACGTAAAGATAGTCCGTTGATGCGCCACAAAGTGTAAAAACTTACGAAGAAAATGACAAATTGTGTCAACGGATGGATTTACCGTTTATTATTACCAATCGGTTATTGTTATCCCGATGTGGTCGCATTAAGCGGCGTGCACTGTATTAGTATCTGCTACACACAATGACTACGGGTTCAAACCCCGCTACTATAAATCATACCTGCTGTAACCATCCATTATTTGTTTGAAGAAGAGAATACACTCTAATGTTTCACAAAAAAGTATTTTATCCCCCAAAACGCAGAAACGTTTTCATTGCGTAAAGGAGGTATAAAGATTTGTCTTTTTCACTGAATAAGCTCAGCCGAACCTTCTCCGGGAACTCCGCTACGGGTCCTAAAAGTAAAATTAGATTATCAAACGTAAGAGCAAGGATTTGGCAGTAATAGGTGGAATAAGAACGCTGCACGGCCCAGAAACTGAGAAATAACAGTAAAATTATAACGAGTCATAAACACTGACGTTTTATTTAGTCTGTAGGCCCCATGTAAATAAACATTTAGCCTGAATTTTGTGTAATAGAGCACACGCGCTTTATTATTTCGAACACATTTTGCCCCCTTTCAGACTTGAAAGTAGTTTCGCAGTAACTTAAAAGAGGTGCAACTAATTAAATTAATAAATTATGTAGAGAATTTATTTATGCAACACTGAACGAATGCTGTTTGTTCAATGAACTCCACAGTTTACTTGTTTAAAATAAACCGTATTATCTTTCTAAAATAACGAGGAAACTTTTTGTTGGAGTGAGACTGATCAGTAATGAGTACAGAAGATAAACAGATAACTGATGACAATTTCTGAAGTTTTGGAACTGTCACGTCGAGGAACTTTTATAATTTATTGAATGACACAGTTCTAAAGCATTATTTTTCTGTGCCGTTTGCAACTTCTCAGGCGTTCATCAACGATTCATAAATTTAGCTGTAGTTCTTAATATAGCGGAAGTTTAAGAAAGTTTGTTCATATTTCATAACACCACTTTATTACGAGCACCAAATTAAAAGTGAAATTGTATCCGGTGCCTCATGTAGGGAGCTACACAAGAGATTCCAAAAATATACCCTGTTAGGTAGTGGGTTTTACCTACTGTGAATATTACTTAAATGTAGGCTCAACAAACAAATATTTACAGAAATATTCGTAGCTCATAACAACATCTGTTAAGAATGGCTTAGAAGGTTTGTGTGAGAATGACGAAGTTCATCCGACCGTGGAAGTGTTTCTGGGAATGTTAAGAGAGAAGTGGGGTGAGCAGGGGAGTCTACCGATGACAGTGTTATTGGTACCTAGGCGTTAGTTTTGCATATTTGGCGTAATAACCGATTAATAGCGTTTGCGAACCTACTAACTGATTGCTGATTGCGTCTAATCTGCTGCAATGTTAGTGTTAGCATTTATGTGTTTATTGCACTGGCGATGTTATGGTTTATGTGCCATGAAGTGTTATATGTGTTTACCCGAATGGTTGTATGGTATGATATGGTATGTGGTTCATAAGCGTTAGGCCCTATTATCGTTATTATACAAATTGGTGTATCTATGTAAGTAGTTGTTGGAAACAGTAACGTATTGAATATAACTAGCTACATGAGTAAATAATGTGAGTGGCATATTTAATCATTATTTATCTAGCAATCATTTGGGAGGTAGTCCGCTGGCAGAGGTGGTCTTGTAAAGGTACCTGTCCCCCCCCCGCGATTTCTATGAATAACAGTGTGCCTGGTTGGAGTCCAATTGCCTGGTCCACCAGAACATATGCATAATTGTAGTAATTAGTGTATGAATACAAATATCTGCAGTCACATCAGCTAGCCGGCAGATAAGTATCCGTATCCTGTTCGAATCCGTAAGCGTAGGGGGTGGAAGGACCCCCCGGTGAGTACAACCGCTCAATATTTATTGACAGATAAGTAAATCTGTGCTTTATTATATGTTGCATGTCAACTGCCTGTCGCCGCCAGCGTGTTCTGATCGCATTCGCTGTGTATTTACCCAGGAACTCCATAAATGAAATGCAGAAGAGCTGCAACCTTATTTAAATTTAAAATTCAGTAGTTTTATACGCCCCCCCCCCTGGAAGTCCACCTTAACAATCCAATATTGATTTGGTAAACATATTTAAAAGTAATAAAAAAAAATTGCAACCAACCAAGAAGGTACCCAATTCTACAAAAATATCTAAAACAAGACATACGTAGTAACATTTGCTCTCGAGGAATTTGAAGCAACAATGCGAGGCCGCAGCAATGATTTTGAACAGATATAATATTCTTAAGAAACTATTGTTTCAATAAAGAGATACGTTCCATGTTAACTTCGTGCAAAAGTAATGTAAATATATTGAATGTAGATACTGCATAATGCCGGTTATGAGTAACCTAACACCCTTTTCGTGATCAGAATAATACATATTCTGATATACTAGGTATACAAGGTGTATCAGAAATAGGTACAAATATTAAATCCGATGGTAGATTACAATATATACAAACTAGAAAAAACATTTCGTTGGCAATGGGGCCCTTAAGATATGAGAAAATCATAATTTAAAATTTGACCCAAAATTGTTTGAGTACGGCAGGATAATAACAAAAATTTGAGTTCAAAGACATGTTATGCAAAGGCGAGTAAGATAGAGGTGCAAACAAATTTCTTATCACCTGCCACAAACCAATACTATTAGGTAGGTCAGTAATTTCTATTCAGCTTGTTGTTGTTATCACAAGCCAGATAATTTCTTACGTGTTTGCCACTTTGGATTTACTTTACAATTAGGTAATAAACTTCTACAGCTTAAATGCATTTTCTATGTATCATCAGCAGTTCTCAAACAAAATTTCATTTTATTTTTTAATAAAAAAAAATAAACTTAATGATTATTGAAAAATGAATAGTACCATTGAATTCTACTTGAGCCAATCTATTACTGGTTTAAATATTTGTACCTATTTCTGTATGTACCTATATGTATTATTCTGCTTACGAACAGGGTCTTCGGTATTGTTATATAGTAGATCTGGGATTCAGTTCCTAATACTGAACGTTTTCCCTCAGAAAGCAACGGTAACCAGTCAGATACCCTGCTTAGTAAATTTTCTCTGGAGTAGAAGTGATTACACTTCCCGTGCTTCAGAGTCCACGTTAAGCTGTAGGTTCTATGTGGGTTAAAACGCTCAGCATTGGTATATGCAAGAATATCGTCTGGTAAGAGACAAAGCACTCAAAGAGGCAGAGGCAGAGACAGAGACAGAGAGAGAGAGAGAGATACTAGAAACTAGCTGTAGTGAAACAAAACTACCATATTCAAGAAGGAATAAGTTACCATAATTTTATTAATAACAGATTGCATAAAATGTTCGAATTATCCTTTCAATAAATTGAACGCAAACGTATTTGTATGTGAATTTTAATAAGTCCTACATCTAGTACTTGATGTACTTCAAAAATAATTTAATTATACATTTTTACAGAAGTTTGGGAAAACCCTTAAGGAATTTCCTCAACGTTCAACCCAATAAATGTCCAAGTATTTCTTTTCAAATTACTGTTAATAGCCCAATGAGATCAACTCTTAGTATTTCAACGTGACTTTCAGCTACTGATTTTCCCAAGATGAACAGCTAACATACAGTATTGTATCTTACTTGTGTCATTTATACCCAAACATATTTATCAAACAAACATTAAATCTACTTAACATTCTAATTCTGCAGACAATTTCATTGGTATTGTTTTTATGTTAAATATAAAAAAGATATGTCGACTTATTTCCATCTGCGTATATTGCCTTCTGTTCCCAACCTAGTTTAACGAAGTAATGCTTAACCAACTTTTCGTATTTCTTTCCTAAAATTTCCTGGATGCTGCTCCAGAGAATTGCACAAGACTTCCAATTTGAAATCAAATTCTCTATACGTTTCGATATCGAGTGTTTTTTTTTTGCAGAACTGGTTATGTTAGATGCACATTCAAATTTTAAATTATCAAGCGCTTTCCTTCTTCTGTATCAACTGATCCTAAAATTATGATTGGCTCTCAGACGTTATTGAATAATTATTTTGCAAGAAGGCATTAGAAATGTTAAGTGACAGATCAAACGTATGCTTGACTCTTGACTACACTTTATACTGACTCAGTATTTAACGAAGGGGGCGTACAATTCGCATGAATGATTTAAAAACCAGTATTTTCTTTATTTCTTGTTCCACATTTTTTGGTGTTCTAAACTTAATCGTGTATAGTTTATTTCTGTGTAAATGGCAAAGTAATATAATTAAAAAAAAACAGCTTTTATTTAAAAAAATTGATATGTTAATACTTGTTCCATCAATGTTATAGCGATTTCCGTTACGTTTTAGTAACTATAATGCATTCACGATTTTCATAAAATTCGTTTAACAGATACCGAAACCGGCCTAAATGCTAAATAACAGAAAGTCGTTATTATTCCATGAGCTTCTTTGTTCCGAAAATGAAATTATACGCAATGGAACGCTATAGCGGAAGTTAAAGCAAACGCCTAAAGGCCCTTTAAAATTTTCATCTTATTTCTTCGAAATAACAATTTTACTTGCAAAACCTCGTTACCTTCGATAATTCAAATTATTGGTTTTCCTTGTTACATTTTCCCGATACAAAACGAAATTTTGCTTTTGTTATCGAGTTTTGCGCTTCGCTCATATTTGCGGCTGCAAACTCCCTACTTTATCAACTACACAGTTTCTGAGGTAGCTCGTAGACTTACTAAGCTGCTAAAAGTCCGCAGAATAAGCATTAACTTTTTAAGATCTCAAATACAAATGGGCGATTTGTAGTTTGTAACGGAAAAGTAAAAACCCGCACACATTGCTGTTTTCTCTCCGTAACGTATAAAACTTTTATGTAGGGAATTCACTTAGGCAGCAAGCGAGGGTTGGAATCGATTAGGTTATAGCGAAGCTAAGTAAAGTACATTATGGCGGAGTGATAGTAGAATGCCGGCGTTTATTACGTGCTCTTTTTTACACAACGCTCAAATCCAATTGCGCGTACCAAATCAGGCAGCCGACGGTCGCTTTAAAATATCATTAACCAAACGAAGCGGCTCCGTAAATTAAGTGCGTTTCGGGGACGCCGAATCAACCGCGCGCTGCCACCAAAAATGTTGTTCGCACTACAAAGCCCAGCGTACTTAACGAAAATGTACCGTTTTGTCTTTCGTGTTGACAAAAGGCCCGCTCCTGGGAGAACGAATTCAATGGGTTCTGTACGATCGTCCAGGGGCGGATTCGTTACCAGGGGCAGCGACGTAATCCCGGTAGGATAACTACAAAGGCGGTCTACTCCCATACATTACGCGAGGATCTTAAAGCAGTTGTAGGTATTTTCTCGGACATCCTTTGAATAACAAGGGCTTAGGTTTTTGTTTGCCAAGTAGTCTTCGCAGTTACTCTGATTTACTACAGTCAAATTGCGTCGTAAACGCCTCTTGGCAAGTGAAAATTATTAGGAGTAAACAAGCCCGAACATAATTTGCTGTTTTACTACTGTTTCTGCCTACTCCCCGCGGGGTAGGTCCACATCGTCGCCAAGTAATTATTGTTGATGTACAGGGTGTTTTATTATCAATACACCCTGTTATAATACAGCTTATCTCAATAGGTATAAGCTTAGCCATATTAAGTACCGTGTGGGACCTTCCAGCGTAAGCGAGCTGGAGCTGATTCGGCACGAATCACTGAGCGCGATTGAACCTGAAACCGTTTCAGAATAGAACCAATTCGATGTTAAAGTACAGCTAAATTAGGCAGTGGTTCTTACCTACTGTGAATAGTACTTAAATGCACGCTCAAGAAATAAATATTTACAAAAATATTCATAGCTCACAACATCTGTTAAGAATGGGTTCAGAAGGTTTAGGCGGGAGGGTGACGAAGTTCACGTGACCGTAGAATTGTTTCTTGGAATGCTAAGAGTAAAAAGGGGCAGTGGGGTGTAAAATGCCGAGCAGGGCAGTCTATCGATCACAGCGGTGTTGATAGCAAAGCGTTAGTTTTGTATATTTGGCGGCATAACTGATTAACAGCCTTTGCAAATTTACTAACCGATTGCGATGCGATTATCGTCTAAGCTGAGGCAGGGTGCGATATTAGTGTTACCATTTATGTGTTTATCGCGCTGGCAAGGTTGTGTATTATGTGCTTGTTATCATATGTTGTTTATAAGCGTTGGAGCCTATTATCGTTATTTTACAAGATTGGTGTATCTATGTAAGTAGTTATTGAAAACAGTAGCGTAGCGTAGTGTAGTGAATATAGCTAGCTATATGAGTAGGTAATGTGTGTGGCATGTTTAATCATTATTTACCTACCAATCATTCTGGAGGTAGTCAGCTGACCACGGTGGTCTCGTAAGGCTACTTCGTCGCAATATTATTATTATGATGAACTACTTTTACGCAAGGAAGTAGTCAACTAACTTTGAAATCTCCCCATCCAATGTACGACTGAGAGGGATATCCCTCCGAGACTCATGTGAATAACAGTGTCTGGCTGGACGTTGTCCAATTGTGTGGTTCCCTCTGGAGGACTGGTGCCCCAGAAGATATGCATAATTGTAGTAATTAATCTATGATTACGAATGGCCGCGGCCACATCAGCTAGCCAGTAGATGAGCTTCCGTATCCTATTCGAATCACAATCCAGAAGTAGAAGGCTGGAGGAGCCCTTGTGAGTACAACTGGCCCAATATTTATTGACAGATCAGTAAGTCTGTGTTTTATTATCTGTAGCAAGTCACCTGCCTGTCACCGCCAGTGAGTTCTGTTCGCCTCCGCCGATTGTTTACCCAGGAAGCGCTTGCAACCTTATTTTATTTAAAATCCAGTAGTTTTTATAGGCCCCTCGTACGGTCGACCCTAGCTATTTAAAAATCGAAGTTTTCTACACTTTTTTAATTGTTACTAATACGCGGGTGACGTATAAGATTATTTTTACTGGTATTTGTGCTAGGAGTTGAGATAGGTATATTGTCTAAATTAACCAAAAATCTGATACGGTTTGCTAAAATTCCTTGGTTTCTGGTTGAATTTGTTAATACTATAAAAATCAGCTTTTTGGATACGAACTCAGCTCCAAATCCGATTACTATTTGGGCTCAATCCACTCCCAGCTTAAATCAAAACTTGATTCAGCAGTTGAATTCACATTCGCAAATGTAATAGCCATTATATAATTACATTTAAGCGATGCTAAATAATTCAAAATGCGTAAAAAAGCCTTAATTCCGGAGCAGGGTCGATCTTCCAATTCGTTCCGCGGTCACTTTAATCCAGTTGCCGGAGTTTCCCCCACAGACAATTAACAAAAACTGTGTAGCGGTTAATGGGCGCTACATCCTTATGACAATATCGCTGCCTGCGAAAAACGACGATGCATAATATGTTTATTAAATTAAATCGGCTAAGCTGCGAATTTTAATAACCTTGCAAGCTGTTTCGAAGTTCCACACTTCGGGGTAGCGAAAGCGTAATCAGCGAAAGGTCATCAGCGTTGTATTAGCATTTATAGTGACCCTTGTCAGCCCGCACTACTGATTACGTCATTATGACCCGACCTAAAATATACACTTCGCGAAATGATTATCAAAGTCTATTTATGTTTCGCAAATATGTAATGTCCGACTTAATGCGTTTGCTAATCGCTGGGAAACCCTTCGCACATCCTAAGTGCCCGGTAGAGGATGTTCCAAAAGGCGCTACGGCCGTACAAGCTGCCGTTAGCAACAAATGCGAATAATATTAAAGCTCCTAGCAGGTAAATACCCAAATCCGCAAGCTGACACGTTGTTTTATACATAAAAGCGGAAACACGGTCACGTAACACAAGTGAAATAACACCCCTATGTATCCGACGACACAGACTTGACACTTGACACTCGCACGTTCTACCTTTTGTTGTTCTATTAAAAATATTTTCCTGGATATTTCAGTCACATTAAACCCCATCGTCGATCAATTATACATCGCTCCATTGCCGAGCAGATTAAATGTTATGACAAGAATCCGTGCAATGTTGGGCAATCATAATTCACAAGTGCTGCAGCAAAATAAATTAAAACTGATGTTTTCTAGATTATAATAAATTTCTCACTTGTCTAAAGGATGAGTGGCTGTGCTCAAACGTAATAGCTTGGTTGGTTTTATTCAGAAATAACTCGATTTAACGTTATAAATGATCGCGTTGCAGCATTGCGACAATGAATAAATTACAGGCTATGAAATAATAGCAGCTAATATTTAAAGGTGGAAATAAAAACATAAACACTGCTTACGGGTGACATTTAAAAAACGCTAATTGGGTATTAGTACAGAACGGAATATATGCAGTCGATTATTGCGGAAATATGCGTATATATATGCACATTATTTTTTAAATATAAGCAGTAAATTCTGAAAATATGCACTTGCATATACAATAGCATATGTTCAAAAACGATTTTAAAAACGATTTATGATAAATTGATAAATGTTAAAATTTAAAAACAAATATACGCATTAAAATTCACAAATAACAAAACATTTTAATATATTTTATTCTATTAATAAAATTACAGAAATACAGAATAATTAATTATACTTATAGTTATCACTACAAATCAGCTTATGATAAATTTTAAACTATGATTCATTATTATGAAAACAACTTACAATTAAATGTTTTTCAACATTTTCAAGAAGAAATTTATGTCTTCTATCGGTAAACATGTATTTGTAAATTGAAAACGATCGTTCAACATCTACCGAAGTGCATGGTGCATTTGAAAATTTTGAAATTATGTTAGGATCTAAATTTAATTCTTCACAAATTCGCCATTGAGAACTCTATTTATGTCTTTTAAAACAGCATAACCAGGATTCTTTTTCATTACCGAATTAAATTTTTCCAAAATAATTGCCCAAATTTCACCTCTAACATTTTTACACGAATTTCAAAATTCGTCTAATGGGCAAGGTAAGATTCAAGTTTAACCCAGGAAGGAGTAGGGATTTACTACTTTAAAGATACTAAAAAATATAAATGATTCGGAATTTCCCGCAATCCCGTATTAAAAGAGTAAAGGATGTAATTTAAAATAGCTATTCATAACAAGGGCTTACATGTGGTAGGGTATTTTGAATGACATGTCTTAAAAGTATAAATATCTCAAGCTACTCTGGGAACTACATTTCAAATATTAAAGGTAAAGATTTATACAAATACAATGAACTTCACCAGCATCATCAAATAGTTGAAACATTCTAGCCAAAGCCTTAAACTACATTAGCAGCAAATTACTAATAGCAAGCACAAGTACTTTAGAAAGAATGAAGTGTTAAAAGGGATTTAAACGTTCAAAGAAATATTACAATATACAAGATCTATCTACAATAAACAAGGGCTTACTGCAGAACCTAGTGTTTACCCAACTTCTGAGAAAATTAATTACGTTTAGAATAAATTATCTGCGACCTTACTCATACAAAATGCAAAACAAGCTGTCATGTTATAAAATACCACTGTTACATAAAATTGGATACCAATCGGAAAAAAATAAAAATATAAAATTTATGCATAAATATGCATAAAACGTCTAAATATGCAGACTTTGCCTAAATTTGCAAAATATGCATTAATTAATTAGTGTTAATTAACTCTAAACACCGCGATTCGTCCACATTTTTGATTGTTTTGCAAGATATGCAAAAATTACATTATATGCAGTTTGCATCAAATCCATTCTCAAGTTATTAATATTGTGAAATAGACCTTTAAACATTCCGTTCTGTATTTGCAATCAGTATTTAAATTTAAATTTAAAAATAATTAGTGCTAAAGCATATATTTATATATCAATCTTGTACCTTGAGTACAGAGTACACACTTTCTGTATATCTGTATACAGATTTTTAACATGCTATGAGATTTCGGGCACAACGAACGATTTCAAAGAAAGGGTTTAGATTTGCAGTGCTTACTGTATTGTATTTCCAGCGTACAACAAACGCTTGTCCCAGAATAAACGGGCAAAAATTTAAATGTTAGTACCATTTCTAACTTAGATCACTAAAAATATTTACTATTAAGTAACCTTTACCTTAAAACATTTTCCGTAATTGAAGCTATTGACGAGATTTTCTTAATCAAAATCTCGCAGAAAGAAGTATTCAGTTCTACAAAATGTTTTCAGACGTAGGTTTTTAGTGCTAGTCATGTACTTATATCGTATAGCAATCTACAAGCAAAATAGTAAATGGTAGGTAATGTCTATGTGTATGGGTTTGTCTACGCTTGTAAATATAAGACACATCAGTATACAATTTTACAAATAAGTAATAGTTAAAACGTAACACATTTAAATAATGTACTCGTATATTGTTGCATGACAACAAATGATCATCATTAGTTAAATGTAAGGTGATAGCTTTCTGATGACAGATTTATTGTTTATTTAGATAAAACTTGGTATATAAGCAGCCCCCGAAGCTTGTAGCTTCAGTTTCTAATTTGGCTTAAAGCAGTGTACTTTTTTGAGGTGAATAAATAGCATTAGCAACATTACTTTTGATTTTTATTTTAAACTTAAGTTAGTGAACTCTTAAGTTTTCGTGTGGCAGCACAATCTGCACTTGTCCAAAGTTCAAGCAAGAATTGTGTGACAGTTAACCTACACTTTTCCTTCAAGTTCGAAATCACCTACTATTGGAATAGGAGTACGGAGCCTCCAGCTATTATCAAAGCTGCCCTGGTGTCAGAAAAAAGCTTTTAAACAGTCGGTAGCAACACGTATCCAACAATATGTTCAGGAGAGCCAGCTTTGGTAGTTTCACGAGTGGTCTTTGGAATTTCGTCTTGGCAGTCTTGTACTATTGTAACTACCGTTTGGTGAGACGCTCCACAATCGTATTCAAGGGTATTAGATAGTTGCCATTTATGAAGTAGGGACTTGCATCTTCAGAAGCAAGTTGCGACACAATTTAAGCGCACTCCAATTTCCTTGGTAGATGCATTTCAGGTAGTAGATCGATTGGGGTTTGATGGGTATTTTAATTGAAATTATTGTTTGACGTCCATTTTGTCTTCCATCACAACTTTAGATTGTATTGTTCACGCTGCAGTATTATATCTTTAGTCCATATTTGTTTTCGAGATTTTAGGCGAGAACTTGAGGATTTTCCGATGATTTATGAATTGAAAAATTTCTAGAAATATCAATATCATTTATTTTACTTATTCCACTGCCGGCTGCTTGGTATATATGCTTGGTGGTACAATACTGATTAACGCATACAGCAGAAGAGCTGTCAATCTCCGACAATATACGTGCTTCTCGGTGCTTCTACAACTGGCTTTGCCTGTTTTCATAAGTAATAGTTATTTAAACACTTTTGCAATATGATATTGCATTCTTTCTGATAACAAACATGACAATTTAAGTTTCTTCTTCTTCTTCTTCTTTATTTGAGTTTTCGTGCTGTAAATAATTTTTAAAACCATCCCGAATGGTACGTTTAAGAGAAACAACCAATAAGTGTTTGACATCCTAAAAGTCTCATTATATCCAAATTAAATTGAACGTAGACTTTTTTAATAACATAAATTAAAAACCGTACATAATTATATTCAACACATTCAATAGGTTTAGTGTAACCCATTGGCAACTGATAAAATTGAAACGGAAGAGAAATTAACCCGCTGGGAAACTGGGCATTTGCCTGCATAAATTAACCCATTGAAATTATTGCTTAATTTTCCCTAAATGGTTGCTCGCACAATTTACTGATTTACCTTATTTGTTCGCCGTGAAACGTCAATTTTGAAATATATGTTGAACGCTCAAGAAACAACCAGAAACAAATATAAATATGAATACCCAAAATGCATGGAACTGGATGATTATGAATTTTAGAAAATTATTGTAATAAGAAACATGATGGAGGGAATAGTGATGGAAAACATACAGAAGCGTCAAAAATAGAAGTCATATGATTGATGATACTGAGAGAAAACCAACAAATATATGTACAGTAAAATTAAAATAAAAATATTGCATAATTCCAAATAATTTCCACGGAAAGAGAAATTATTTGGCAAATACACACATCGCACCATTGAAATACTTGGTGTGTCATACAAACTCCGCCAAATCTAATACAACATATCCAACCATATTTAACATAATTTTACCGCAAGCCAAGCTAACTTAATCTGTCCTAGCATAATTTTAACCTAATCTATGCTAACACAACCTAACAGTATCATTACGTAATAGCAAGGCTGCAGTACATCTATTAAAAACCTTGGGGGCTATACTAAATGCATTGAAACATACCATATTCCTAATGAACTTATGGCAACCGTGTCAAAATCAAAGAGTTTTATAAAGAAAGGATGTAAGAAACATTGGCAGTTTTTTGGGAAAGTCATCTTGAATATCAAAACATAGAAAGGTTCTATTTAATATTGTAGTAAATTATAAATCTTAATATCGAACACTTTTAATAAAACAAGTTTACTAAAATCGATAGTTTTCTCAATTTTATTTAGTTTATTAGCTTGCTTGTTGGCTACAGAATAGATTTGTAGATTTTTAGTATTTGTTGTAGGTACGCGATAAGCAATTTTGTTCTAAATTCAATTATTTTGTTTTGTGTCATCAGAGTTAACTTCATATTGAACATGAGTTCTAATCCTACTAACACGTTGATCTCTTGTACTTGAGTAAAACACATTCAACAGTACCTATTTGAGCCAGTCGGGCAGAACGACGGAGTTCTGGTTGGCTGTCGTCGTTGGGCAAAGACGGATCCGGTAGAGCGTGATCGTGTGATCGATGATGCTTAGGAGTCCTTAGAGGATAAATTACTGGAGTCCAAGCTTTACTGAGTCTAAAACCATCCTCCCTGTTTATGTTGTTAGGTTGTTTTTCATTTCAATTGCTTCATGTATGATACGACGGAAGTAATAAGGCACTCTGGCGAGTACCCGAGCATTGTCAAAGTTCATCTTATGTCCAGTTAAACCAGTATGTTCAGCCACCGCAGATTTTGGGATGCGTTTGTGTTTGCAATCACCTTTATGCTTTCGTACAATTGCACATTGCAAACATATACATGGAAGACTTTGAAACCAAAGCTTTGGCAGCAGCTGATCTTAAACCTAAATCCTGGTTCAGATATGTAAACGATACGTTCGTCATTTGGTCTCACGCACACCAAACACGAGAACAATTTTTAGTACACCTAAACTCAATTCATGATCAAATCCAATTCACAATGGAAGTAGAGGAAAATGGCAGTATTCCATTCTTAGACGTACATGTTACACGTAAACCAGATGGCAGCTTGGGACATGCAGTTTACAGAAAGAAAATACATACAGACAGGTATTTAAATGCAAATTCGCATCATCGCCCGATGCAGAGAACAACTGTGTTAAAAACTCTAACAACCAGAGCAGTCCGAATCTCAGATACAGAACATCTACAAGAGAAAACTCATCTCTTGATGTAGTTACAGCGAAACGGTTATACAACCACAGATATTCAGAGTGCAATCCGCAATGCGGAACAGCCCAAGGCTAAGGAGGAACTGGCAGTTCCGGAAGGCTTAGCTTTTCTATCTTACAGTAAAGACACAACTGATAAAATTGGGCATGTTCTTAGAAGGTCTTAGGCAGTCTTGCTCCTGTGGCTCAAACTACATCGGACAAACTGGTCGTTCCATTGAGTTAAAATTGCGAGAGCACAAAGGTGATTGCAAACACAAACGCATCACAAAATCTGCGGTGGCTGAACATACTGGTTTAACTGGACATAAGATAGACTTTGACAGTGCTCGGGTACTCGCCAGAGTACGTCATTACTTCCCTCGTATCATACGTGAAGCAATTGAAATTGGAAAACAATCTAACAACATAAACAGGGAGGATGGTTTTAGACTCAGTAAAGGTTGGACTCCAGTAGTTTATCCTCTAAGGACTCCTAAGCATCATCGATCACACGATCATGCTCCACCGGATCCGACTTTGACCAACGGTGACAGCCAACCAGAACTCCGTCGTTCTGCCCGACTGGTTCAAAGAGGTTTAAATACCTCCGCTTCCCGGATTTGAGTTCAGTGTTCTATTCACTCTGAAGATGCAAGCTGCAATGTCTTGCGAAACGTTATTTTGTATGGGTTCACAAACAGCTAACAGGCATAAGTCGATTAAGTATTATTGTCCTGGCAAACAAAATACATCAAGATCAAATCCTTGTCCACCCCAACGTTTGAATAATCTAAGCACACGGCCCTGTTTAGGCTCGCAGGACCTACGAACAAATATTTCTCAAACTTCTAAAGCAAATGCTTGTAAAGGCAGACAAGTTACAGGTCGGGCCTTACCTGATATCGCTGGGTGTAGTTCCCAAATGAAGACGCGGCTTAAGCCGAAAGTAAATTATAATATTGACAATCGGTTAAATGCTTACATTCTGTTCGAAACACCTTGTATAATGTGCATACGTTAATTTTGATTTTGTTTCATAATGGTAAATATGAAGTTCTATCATTTGTTCTGGGAAGCCTAACGCTGATAATTTACCGTTTTGCTCTATTGCAAATTATAGCTATAATGTTTATTTGATTGATTGAGAAAGTTTGATTTAATTCCCAAAATCAAACGCTATAAGATTGGTATAAATTAATTATTGTAGCAGCTTGTGCTGCGAAATGTAGTTCCTTCCTATAAATTTGCTTACATATGCAACTTAAAACGGAACGAAGTAAATTCGGTTTTTATTTGATTCCTCCTGCTTACAGGTTAACATCATTTTACAATAAAAAATTCTCAACTATGAGCTAATATATTTGTACATACAGAATCAGTTCATACATTGACATCGTAGTTATTTCCGATGTATATTTACGGCTCTAAAACTGGTGCACTAGTTGTGGAACTCTTTTATGGCTCTTGTTAACTTTTTAGTGTGCTCTGCAAAATAAGTTGTCGCATTTATCACAAAATGTTTAAATGCAGCTCAAACCCTTGGTATCTTTGAAGCAGTATTCTATTCCCACAAAGGAGGGTTGCTCTTTTAGATCATCATCGTAAATGGTTGCTTCAACAGCTCCCATAAAATTCTAGTTATGTATCCACCAATAACAACTCAGCTACCGTTTTAACATGCAGATACTTAATGCTGATTCAAGTTTTATGGGTTCATACTTTAATGCAATAACAATCTAAATAACTTCTCGAATTTTTCAAAAACTAATAGTAAGCAACCATTGTTTGTTTAGCGTTTAGTCCAAAAACCACATTGGATATGCCATTATTAAAGATATTTAACACAGAAATGTAGTTAGCAATCGTGATAACAAACCCTAAAAATAACTCCAGGAAGTAGAGGCAGGGCGGTATGGTTATCAATATGGCACATCAGTTTTCCATTAGACGAAAACCGGACGCGTCGCGACGCACTATAAATTCCAAATACGAGTAATTGAATAAATCCATTTTCACAAAACGGCCCAACGGAAGCGAATTCATTCGTAAGAAGCCTTTCATAGGGCATTCTGGAAAATTGAACCAATATGGATTCCACTGTTGTAGAAGTGATCGATTTAGTTAACACTCGTCTATTAACGTTTACGTCCTAGTTTGTAGAATTTTAAAGAGAAATAATAGTAAATTTTACTACAACATGCGTATTTTTAAGAATACAGTATTAAACTTCGAATATTTAGGCATGATGACCAAAAGTTATTAAATGAGCAGGCCCAAATATTTAAATCAGAATAATTTATTTATTTACAGGTACCGAAACATAACTAACAGAAGTGATTCAAAGTAAATTAAATATTTGTATTGCAGTCTTCAAGTAAGAAAAATAAATAATAATAGCATTAAGGATTCCATAATGCTTTTCAAGTATGGAGAAGAAACAGTTCTAGACGTAGACGATTTTGTTTATAATTTCATGAACAAATATTCTAAAATTAAAGGCTGTCCCTAAATCATTAAACATACCAGAGAAGAAATTGCAGAATTAATAGCTGCCTTCGAATTTTTAAACAGGAAAAAGACATTCTTAGATAATTCAAGCAAGACGGAGCAAAACACTAACATTAAATATTGTGGCCTGCTTTTCAGACATTAAAGAAAACTAATTCTATAGTTATTAAATGTGACCCTTGAGTTCCATGCCTAAAATGGGATATTATTAAAGTAATCTTTAAACTACAGGGACCGTAAAAGCATTGTTAATTGTTACACCAATTGCTATCTGGTTTGTAAAGAGCGGCCCCTGCAGATGTGTGTGGCCATTTTCAGGATTTTTGGATAGTAGGACAGACATAGAGACATGGCCAGTGCCACAAAGTGTTTATAGTAAAAAATTTTTCAAACATAATTCAAATATTGAAGTACAACGTTTGTTTCGAATGGAATTTAATGTTTGCAATGCTCCTACGCGCAATACCATTGCAACTTGGGGAGAAAATGGTACAATAATGATCAGTTTTAAGTGGTAAATCAAGTGAAATGTCTCGATCTGCGTGTAATCCAGAGATGAAGAGAGAATTAAATACGCAATTTTTCGAAGTCTTAAGTGATCTGTTGATACGCATGAGTCCCCATTAAATTTATCAGAATCAAGTACACGATGAATATTGAAGAAAATGAAGTTTCATTCTTCAAGATTTCAATTGTACAGAAATTGATCGGCAAGACAAACAAAATCGAATTGAAACTTGCCAACTTTTACGACTAAGAAATGGCAATCCACATACGGAACGCTACCTACTTATTCATGTTCGATAGAAGCACATTTTCCCTAACTGGAAACCTTAAAAAGATGGTAATTTAATCTTGTGTGGCCTGTTAATAGGCCAGTGATGGTTTTCAATTCCATCTTGCTGAGGGACAAAGCAAGTTTTGCTTTATTTTGTGAAACAGGAATGAACTGTTTTGCTTGACGTTGTCCTGGAATATTTTGCAAGTGTGAGGATTTCTGTTGTTCCTCCCATAGTTTAACCGCCTGTTTTATGTGCCTTTTCTGTATTCCACGGCAAGGCTCAGGTCCACTGAATGGCGTCGATGCTCCGCGTTTTGCGAGTTCGTCGGCCCTTTCGTTGCCTGGTACGCCCTCATGCCCTGGTACCCACCACAAGATAACGTGGTTTCTGTTTGCCAGTTGTTTGGGGTTGTTAAAGCACTCCCAGACTAGTTTCGACTCACAAATGGGGGCCTTTAAAGCCTTTATTGCTTCTCGACTGTGAGAGGATGTCAATTGGTGCACCTTTATATCTCTTCGTTAGATTTATCTTTGGCATAAACTTCAGCCTGGAAGATGATAGTTACGGCACCGAGGTCTTGATCTCGACACCAACTCTGGATGGTATCTAGAACTTTCTGCATGCGTTGTGATACTACTGAGTCAAATTTTCCACGGACCACTACTACCAGGTCGTCGGCGTACCCCTGCATTTCGAAGCCGTCTTGTGTTAACATATTGAGGAGGTCGTCGACTACCACAGACCACAAAAGAAGCGACCTTGGGGGCAACCTCTGGCAGCCGTAATGGACTGGACTCGTTAATAAGCAAAATTGTCGATATTGAGCAACCGAAAATCGTAGCGAACTTTATCAGAGTCCTTTAGATTCGTCGAAAGTTTCGGTTTAGTGTGCAATTTCGCCATCAAGGATAATAAGGCCATATTATTTTGAAGAGAATTGCGAAACGGTACCGGTGACGACTCAAATGCTTTAAACTATTACCTTGAATTGGAGACGAGAGAGATGAGTATTGCTTCCAGGAATATGGGTCACCTAGCCACACAGCAAGAATTTGTATGCAGGTCTTACGGGAAGAGTTTCCACATCATCTGATTTCTTGCAAGGGCGACTTGCATTAGCCAGTGCCCCGATATCATTGGTCCAGATTTTTAGTATATATTGCAAAACCAAGAACAATTGTTAAACTAAAAATAAGCATTGGAACAGAGCGTATTAAAAATGACGGAGGTCACTTGCGGCACACAATAGTTTGAAAATAAATTTTCCGTTGGTACACTTCAAGAAACCGTTTTGTTTAAATCTGTAACTTATGACAATACATTATTAAATAGAAAACAAAATAATCAGTCCTTTTCTACTGTCCCCATTTCAGCAGAACAACTTCTAAAATCTTCAAAATTAAAGCGGGTGCAAAGTAAGAATTCGTTCTGAGTTTTGCATATAATGAAAATATGTAGTATACTGAAAACTATGCACTAATCTTCAGGCAGGACCAGGAAAAATACTAACACTACCGAGAACTACTAAAGCATGAAGAGTATGATTAGATGTGGCCTAAGTTTCATGCCTTAAGGAAGATTCTAAAATTAAAAGCATCTTCAATGTTTCAGAAGACAATATTCAAGAATTAGCGGCTACGCTCTATTTAAAAATATGAAAAACACACTCCAAAATTAACTACTCTGCTCTAGTCGTCAAAAACAACGGACAAGTTAGCAAAGCTGAGTAGAAGCAATCTGGAATCCACGAAAATAGCCGCACTTTGGGAATTATTCTAAAATAAGCGGTTGCGACAGAATGTTAATCTTAAATCGGGGGAAAGATAAAATTCCTTCTAAATTTTAAGCATGACAGATATATTGGAAAATAAAATCTACATGGTAATCATTAAACAGGGTGAGAAAAAATTCTAACGTTAACGAGGACTACTCAAGTATTCGAAAACTAACCGCTACGGCTAAATCACCAAACATGAAGTACAAGAAATTGGGAGATTAAGGAATGCTTGTGTGGCTTTAATAAATATATTCAAAATTATCAAACAGATCCAAATCTTAAAGCCGGATGGAGAAAAAGTACTAGTACTGACGGTTACAACCTGCCCTTCAAACATGAAAGAAAAACAAATTAACGGACATGTCATAATTTTTATGCTTTAAGGAGAATAAGTTATATGATTTTAATTTTTAAGGATAATTAGTTCTAAATTTGAAGATGATAGCGAAAATTTAACTGTTGTGACGTACTTTCCAAACTGAAAGAAAAACAATTTTAGATTTACCGGATATTACCAGCCTCGTGTTTCAAGAGGTATACGAAGAAAGTCATATCAATCAAGAAGTACAAAGTCAAAGTTTAACTTACAAAAATTATAAATTCAATTACTCCCTTTTAATTTAAAAAGGCCGAAAAAGAAATAATTCTGAAATTAAAGACCTAATCGTGATTATTTCAAGGTATTATAATAAAAAACCATACGTAATACAATTTAAAATTGAAAATATAAATATAAAAAATTTAAATGGTTTCGACAGAATTTTCGAACTGAAATAAAAAGATAAAACGCGAGCAAATATAAAGGAAAAAACAAATACCTACATATTCATTCTCATGTTTGAGTAAGTAAAAATTGTGGAATGAATAGGGCTTTAATTTTGAACCATAAACAGTAGAAATGCTAAACTTAACGGTTACATTTTAATTATCAGGTCTGAATGCAAAAAAAACATTAAAGTTTCATCCATGAAGGCGAAATAATTCTAAAATTAACGACTACGGCCGACCATCCATAAGCAAAACCTTTCCGTTTATTACCCTACAGGTTGTTTTATTAGGTTAAAAAGTTTCATATATTGTGTGATTCGCTATTGTCCTGTATTGTGTTATTTAAAACTTTAAACCCATGTTTACGCTGCAAATATGAACAATTAAAAAAGTATGGGTATTCGGTTTCGACATTCAGTATAAAAAATTCCATAATTTTAAGCTCGAAGGGTGTGGTTCTGCGGCTAAGCTTAAACAAAAAGCACTTGGAAGTTCAGCAGTGAAATGTTGTGACAAAACAATCTCCAAGTCTAGACTAGATAATTTCAGGACTCCCAATAATTTCCTTGTCACGTCTAGGAATTCTAGGATTTTCCACACAGTGGTAAGTACTCCCATCAGTAAAGAAGACAACTTACTTACATTAAATTTATGCAGGACGGCATGGAAGCTCAGTACACGTATAAATCATCCCAGTCCTGAGCTTTCTTATACCTTATAATAATACATTTTTATACAGTACATCTAAGAGGACCACGTTAATACTGACAAAGTGTCCTGGGCCTGGTACATAAACAGAAATCTTATCACAAGCGAATCTTTATTGGATCTACAACGGCACAGCACAATAGGCTGTTAGAAAATCAGGTTCGCTTATATATTTAAATTATGCATACACGATATATTATAACAATAACAGCCCCTATATTTTACAAAGGGCATACATTATAGCCTTTGTATGCATCTACTCAGCTTAATGCGTTCATATCACGAAAGGAGAGCTTCCAGTTTACTGTTGCCTCTACCCCACCTCCTTTGTATCACACTTTGTTTACTTTACGCATGTATAACTTCATATTCAGTCGACATTTATACGAGTGCTTTTAAAGAAACTCCCCTGAAGCACTACATAACGAAGTGAGCAACTTCCAGTCCCTGGGTGCCTCATTTTATTTAGTTAGTTTGCAATATGCCAGTGAAATATTGATCCGATCGCGCAGTTGCCATTAATAACTGCTTTTTCTTCCACTTCAAAAATTCATTTCCTCGACTAATCAAAATACCGAAGCCCCATTTAACGAAACGTTGTAAGTTCCACTAATTTAAACTATCAGGCATCTTTTAAAATATTCATGTTTTCATTAGCCTGCACAGAACTTTAGTTGCAACTTTGTGCGACTCAGGCATAAAATGCAAATAAACTTGCTAATATGGATCGGGCAAGCACTAGCAAGGTAACCTCAAGATATAGTGGTGTCGGGAAAACGTATGCGATGTGCGAAGAAAGATCGTTTGTTTGAATATTATATCTAGCAGCAGCTAGGATGTAATTTTTCCAACGCTATATATTTAAGAGGCACTGAAGTTTGAAATAGCGTATAAAATTTTGGCCTTAAATTTCGAGCCGAATAAAGCAGCCTCCCAAACTGGCGAGGTTTATGACACACGTCATAAGCCTTAAATAATTTAAAGTGAGCTATATACAAAGTAAAATTTCACGATTGCAATATTTTGTCTATGAAAGACAAAATTACTCTGAAAGCAACAACTCAAAGTAAAACCCTACAGCCACGAAATTATTATTACAGAAGCTGAAGTTTTTAACAAGAAGTCAAGATCTCCTATACAAAAGCCTTTTGAGATATGAAAAGCTCAGCAGTTGCTTCGTTTTATTTAAAACTTTTTGCCAAAATGACAACAACTAAAATTATAATTCGCCAACGCCAGAGTAGTTTTTTTTTAAACCATCTTAAGCATTATTGATAATACATTTCAATATTCAGCGCGTAATAAATTACTTAAAGTTAACAGCATTTTTGGGAAGATGTTAAAAGCTTTGAATTATGAGTAACTGAGCTTTCTAAAAAGCTTTCAACATGACGTGAATTTTCGGCAGGTTTTTCCGCTAAAAGGTATCATTTGTTCAACTTTCGCTATTTTTTCTCCACGTATCGTAATTGCTTATCATTTTAGATATTGCTGTGATAAATTGAAAGTTGATTGTTATCTCCCAGAACGGTGCATGGATTACCATCTATTATATTGCTAAAATTACGGTTAACTTGATAAAGTTAGTTATTTGTTCGCCGCTTAAGGCAATAATTTGGGTAACAATAACAGACAGACGTACCTCATAATTTATCATGCTTTCTACTTCAGCAATGCGAAATTTTACGTAAACAACTTGTAGCAATACAATAATCATAAAAGAGAGTTTACGTTAGCTTCGTGTTGTAGTCGAATCTCGTTGAAACAAAATGTACGAGGGTTGCTCAGAATCTAATGCCCCTTATTTTTTTTCTCGGAAACTATTTATTAAAACTAAACAAAATTTGTACACAGTATGAAGGAATATCTCGCATACATATACTATTTTTCTACGTAATCTCCGTCCACTTGTAGGGCCTTTTTCCAACGCGAAACAAGGGCATGTATGCCTTGCTTGTACCAGTTCTTGTCCTGTTCGTGTAACCATGTCGTCACTGCATGAATAACGTCGTCATCGTCTTCAAACCTCCTCCCGCGAAGTGCATCTTTAATGCTTCCCGGGTTTCCCGACTTTTGTGGGGCCGTGCGTTGTCATGCAGGAGCAACATGTCTGCTGAATTCTTGTGAGGCCTAACTCGGCGGAAGCGCTTATTCAGTTTTTTTAGCGTCTTGACGTATGCTTTAGAATTGATTGTTTCTCTTCTTGGCATCACATCCATAAGAAGGACCCCATCAATGTCCCAAAAGACACTTATCACGACTTTTCCGGCAGACGGTGTTGTCTTGAATTTCTTCGTTCGTGGTGAGTTTGGATGACGCCACTCCATTGACTGCCTTTTCGTTTCCGGCTCAAAATGGTGTGCCCAGGTTTCGTCGCCTGTAACAATACAGGACAGAAATGCCTCCCCTTCAGATTCAAATCTGGAAAACAATTCAGAACAAATTGCTTTTCTTTGAATTTTGTGTTCGGTTGTAAGGCTTCGCGGGACCCATCTTGCGCAAACCTTGGAATATCCTAGAGCCTTGGCAATTTTACTCGCACTTCCATTGCTAATTGAAAGCTGTATGGCTAATTGCCGACTTGTGATGCGTCGATCTTGGCGAATAATGGCTTCAGCGCGGTGCAACACGTCCGGGCTCGTGGACGTGGTAGGACGGCCAGAACGTTGTCTGTCCTGTAGCTCAGATTCTTCGCTTCCAGAAGCTTTAATTCTCTGCACCCAGCGACCAACGGTGCTCCTATCGACTGCACGACTTCCATACACAGCACACAAACGTTTATGAATATTCACAACAGTCTGCTTCTCCCCAACCAAAAATTCAATTACGGCGCGTTGTTTGTAACGAGTGTCATTTACAGACGCCATTTCAAATTGTTTACTGGGGCTGCACTGTTTGTCAGATGCTTTTGCAGTTTTGTACATATACGCGCGAAACTTCAAATTTGCAGCGCGGAAAATTTCACTTTTTTATTTGTGTTTTTGGCTGAGAAAAAAAATGAGGGGCATTAGATTCTGAGCAACCCTCGTACAATTTAAAAATTATACAGGTCTACGCACCCACCTCAGGATATCAAGACGCAGAAGTGGAGAGCTTCTACGAAGAAATAATAGAATGCATTGAAGAAAACCAAACGCAATATACTTTAATCATAGGTGACCTAAATGCAAAAGTAGAAAAAAAGGAGGAAGATGTAGAAACTTGCATTGGAGACCACGGTATAAAAAGTAGAAATAACAGAGGGCACATGTTGGTAAACTATTCAGAAAGAACAAGAAAGTATGTCATGAACACCTTTTTCAAAAAGAAGGAAAGTAGAAAATGGACATGGCGCAGCCCTGATGGAAAGACGAAAAACGAAATCGACTTCATTATATCTTCACATAAAACTATAATTCACGACGTTTCGGTTCTGAATACAGTAAATACTGGTAGTGACCATCGCTTAGTTAGAGGAAAGTTATATAGAAATGGAAAACTAGAAAGATTAAGACAAATTTGTAATATAAAACGACGCAGCGAAGGGAGAATAGTAGCACAAAATAAGGATGAATATAAACAAAAATTAGAAAATGAAATAACAAGTGTTGGTATTGAAGAAACTGATAACATGGACGATAAATGCAACAAAATCACAACAACTATGCTTAATGACACGAAAAATATGGGTAACGCAAATCCGAAAAAAGAAAATAAATTCAGCAGAGAAACAGAAGATATGATGAAAGAAAGGCGAGAAGTGGCTAAAACACAAATGCGAAATACGGCAGCATTCACGGAGTTTAATAGAAAAATTAGGAAAGCAATAAGGGACGATCTCAGAATATGGCACGAAAATAAAATAGAAGAAGCGTTAAGAAACAGGGGCAAAACCAAGGAATGGAAAAGACAAAAAATGTTTGGTGTGATACCAAAATGGAGTACTCATCACTGATCAAAATCGTATTCTGAAGAGAACGAAAAAATTCTGTGAACAGCTGTTTGATTCTAAAATGCAACCAGCAACATCTTTCCAAGGCAGGTATTTAAATGTAAATTCGGAAGGGGTTCCTGCCATATATGATTTTGAAATAGAAAATGCAATAAAAATTTAAAAAAAAACAATAAATCAGCCGGAGAAGATGGGGTGCTTCCTGAAATGTTAAAAGCTGGCGGGGAGAAATTATTAAACCACCTAAAAGTCTTGTTTAACCAATGTTTAAAAGAAGAAAATATACCATCAAAGTGGAATAACGTCGTAGTGGTTTTGCTACACAAAGAGGGAGACAAAACAAGATTGGAAAACTACAGACCAATAAGTCTCCTATCACAAGTGTGTAAACTGTTTACAAAAATTTTAACAAAAAGACTAACAAATAAACTTGATCAATATCAGCCATGTGAGCAAGCACGCTTTCGTAAGGGATTCGGCACAAACGATCATCTCCAAGCAGTTCGAAATCTTATAGGGGGGGTAAGACAGGGATATACAATATCTCCCAAATTATTTACATTGTGCTTAGAGGACATCTTTAAAACATTTGCCTGGGATAATAAGGGAATTAGTATAAATGGTAAAAGGTTAAACCACCTTAGATTCGCAGATGACGTTTTACTCATTGCAGATAATGTCCAGGATTTAAAAGAAATATTATAAGATTTAGAACAAAAATCATTGGAAGTAGGTTTGAAAATAAATACTGCTAAAACAAAAAGTATAAACAGTGAGGGCTTATGAAGCAACATCATACTAGGAAGCAACGTCATTGCATAGCATAAATAAAAAAAACCAAGAAAAAGAGATAAACAGACGAATTTCATTGGCATGGAGAGCGGTCAGCAGTTGGGGAGAAGTATTTAAAAGTAATATTGAACAACAACTAAAAACCAAACTGTTCAACCAAACTATTCTACCAGTTCTCACTTATGCATCCGAAACATGGACATGGACAAAACGAAATAAACAGTCACTGGCGGTTGCACAGAGAGCAATGGAGAGAGCAATTCTACGGATAAGTTTAAAAGATGGAAAATTCAATACTTGGATAAGAAATAAAACGAAGGTGGAAGATGTAATAAGGTAAATGCGGGTATTGTTGGCAGGTCCCCGATGATTGGCACCTTCGTACAGTTTTTGTTTTAAACAGTGAATCGTAGGCGTTTCTAACACATTGTATATATTTTTTAAGTCTGGCAACCTTGTATTATTGAATGCCAGCGATACACCATTTGTAACTCTTTCAGTTTCGATATGAGAGGCTGATGTATCAGAGCATGTTTGTCAAGGTGAGTTTTTTATGAATTTCTTAAGAATTCAGCGTCAGAAACTATTATGCCCATTTCATTCAGAAACCGTTGGGGTTTCTTTCATTATTAGTATATACTTTTATTCAACAATAATTAAATACATGCTATAGAATCCATAGATATTTTTTATTATTTTGGGGGTGCCAACGATTGAATCGCGAAACAGTGCTTTTGCAATGATTGGCATAGGTGCCAATCAATGGTGCATTCCTGTTTATGCAGAGAACCAACCATTGAATCTTCTATATTTCGACCATTATTTTCTCCTACGTCAAGGGATACCTACTGCCCAAAGAAATTTGAAACAAATTGCTAACTGAGCAGAGACCCCATGTGCGTGTTGGAAGCATATAATTTGTCTGGAAAATTATGACATTGTTACTCATATCACTGACATTCTTTTCAAAATTCAATTTTGGTGGTTCTTGTTTGTTTTGCGTTATCTCTTGTATCTTGGTTCCAGTCCTTTTTCTACTAGTTGCCAAAAGTGAAAGTTAGTCAAAGCTATGTGAAGAGGTACACCGAAGAGCATATAAAAATCACACCGGAGGAAATAAAAACCGGTGCATCCAAAAAGTACGGCATAATGAAGGCCACACTGCAGTTTCGACCTAGTTCAAAATTCAAAACTCCCACACGAGAACGACTTTACTGAACAAGACATTCTGAATATGGATATGGTATTTTTTGAAAAAGAAGAGTTTGCTAATGTCTCACATTCCGAAGTTGCCGAAAAATAAATAAGCATTTTCGGTCTTGAAGGTGTTGCAATCGAGTTTCCTAATCCGAATCCCGCGATCGCGCCAGCGGTTATAAGCGAAACGTCAAATTTGAGATCGGATGACATATAGGACAAACAATATCCGGAAACGATTGCTTCAGGTGACAAAATAACCATCGAGAGACCCATTTGCAACGAACCCCCATGTTCTATGGATGACCCTACTGAACCTTTAGCGAACCATAAACCTTTCACACCTGATGCCGCGATAAAAGATAGCCTTACTGAACCTTCAACGAATCACAAACCTTTCACATCTGCTGCGACAGAGGATGGCCCTACTAAACCTTCAGCGAACGGCGAAAATAATAATGACTTATCAACGTTTCTATTTAGGCCGAAAACTCCTAAAAGAAAGGGTAAGAAGGCGACCAGAAGAATCCCATACGTCATAACTTCGTTAGGATTCAAACAGATTTTTGAAGAGAAACAAAGACTTAAAGAATTGGAAAGCGAAATAAAGAAGGAACGCTAAGATAAGAGATTGGAGAATAGTATCGGTAAGAAAAAGACTGAAACAATTAAGAATACTACTCCGAAAATTGCTTCAAATACTGCTTCGAAAAAAGCATAAACGCAGCCTCAACCATTGTACGAAAAACTGAGCCCAAGATGCCTCCACACTAAGTATGCGATATGTTTAGAGACGAAGATGACTATTCAGCTAATTACCACTGGAAAACAAGATGAGGTACAAAGTAAGGCGACCGTATATGGAGGGCTGTGTTATATTTGTGTGGTACAAATATTGGAATAAAATGTCGAAGATGTACCAGAACGTATCATACCATTTGCCTGAAGAAGAAAAAAATTTTCGAAAACAATTTTGAATTTATTACATGCAAAGAAAAATCGATTTAAACATCTTTGTTCCATATTTCAATTTCCAAGTACCTGTTTTCTATGTATCAGCTCAGTTTTTGTATACATTTTAAGAAATTTCATATTTTTTTCATCGATAATGCAAAAATTAGCAATTTGAATTTGTTCAAATGTTTATTTTCATATTTATGATAAGATTATTTGCTTGTTATACTTATAGTTTAGTTCAATGTTCCTTTACTTGCAGTATTGCCTTTTTTTAAATAAAACATGTTTGATATTGCTTCATTGTTCATTCCAAAATTGAAACCCGGCATTACATTTTTGTCATAATTTAGGCTAGGGGTGCCAATGAAACAGGCAAGCCCAACGCCAATAATGCCAATCAACGGTTCAATTTCCAATGCCAATGAATGGCTACCCTGCCAATAAGTGGTTCAATTCTTATGCCAATCATTGGCTATACTGCCAATAGCTGGCACAAATGCAGTCCTTTACTTTTATTTTTTTTTCACATATTTCAGGCAGTTATTGAATAAAAACTTGACAGATATATGTAGCCAAGACATCGAGGATGAAATTTAAAAAAAAATAGTTTTCTACCAGTAATTCTGATGATCTACTGAGCCTTCGAAGGTGGGAAAACTCTTAAGGTGCCAATCAATGGGTGTTTTACCCTAATAAGGATACTGAAACAGAAGTGGAGGTGGGCCGGACACGTGGCAAGATTGGAGGATAATAGATGGACGAAAGTGGTAGTGGAATGGAGACCTAGACAATGAAAAAGATATAAGGGAAGACCCCCTATGAGATGGACGGACGATATTAAGAGAGTGGCAGATTAGGACTGGATTCAAAAAGCGAAGGACAGGCAGAGATGGAAGGCATTGGAAGAGGCCTACATCCAATCTGGATCGATATAGGCAGATAGATAGATATTGCATAAATTATCACTGGACCTTGTAAGGCCGAAAACACTTTTTCTATCTTAAAGTGTAGCTGCTGCTTAAATTTGTGCATCTCTATAATTGACTTTAGTACAGTTGCCACCTATTATGCTTAATGATTTGACTACACCGTCTAATTGTACATTTAAAAACGTAGCTGTTAAAATTAAGTTTAAAGAACCTAATTTTTAATATCATAGGCATCATAGCATAGTTCATATTATGGCGAAACCCCGCTTGCGCGTTTGTCTTATAGTTTTTCCAACGCACTCATCGTTACAAGCGGAACATGTTAAATAACAGACTACCAATTGGAGCATTTAGCTAGCTTAAGTTTGCGGTATTCCGCGAAAAATCTGATTTATAAAGCACCAGTTAGTTTTCATCGAAAGTAAGCCGTGTATTTCTCACAATTCTCAGGATCTACGTTAAAGAAAGCATAAAATCAAGGGCAATTAAAGTAAAACCGCGCGCGATAAGAAATAAACGGAAAGTATGGGAAGTGTCCTGATTTTCGCATAATCTAATCAATTTGTAGCACGCAAGTATGCAAATACCAGTAGCGGCCTAATTAATTATTCAGCTGCATAATGGATTTCCAAAAGAAATTAAACAAACACCTGCCCTCCGTTTCTGGCGGCATTAAGCGTCCGTGAAATTAAACTGAGAAACCTAAAAATAAACCACTTGTTACTCATCGGAAGTTGCAAATTAAGAAACGCGAAGGCCAATAGTTTCATTTTTACTCGCTTTTGCTACAACTAAAGGATTTAAAGAAAAAATTATGTAATTACTATGCAGATGTAAAACTCCAGGTAATGAAGATGCTTATGTAAATTTTTTTAAAGGAGCAGGTTCTTCTCAACTACAAACACTTTATTTACATTTTTTCGTAGCCTTGGGGCTCGTAGAAACGCTTCGGCCTTAGAAAAAATCGAGTAAAGACTTTCTGCGAGAGAAAATTGTATCTGACTGTTGCAACAATTCTGCTGGTCGCGGTAAGGCGATCTTGCACGCAATTAAAATTACATATCGCAGCTTCTTGTTTTTCCCCAGCCGCCTACATTTACCTTTTTGCCGTTGCTTTCTCGTTACTCGTGATTTATGGGGGATATTTAATCACGCGTAGTGCAGTGTTCCAGGATAGTGTGTTTAAAAAAGGATTTATTATAATGGCGAAATCTTGCTCTTCCACAGGATTATTTATTGCGCTCATTTAGCCATTGTGCTGTTCGCGTTTATAAATTTAATTATCGTTATTATTTAATTTACTCTCGCATGCCTTTTCAAGGCCTTTATGAAAGGGTTTCCAAACTGACGTCTTGATAAATGTATAACAGTGTGTTTAGTTAATTCACACTGCGCGTTATATCAGTGAGATTAAGAGGGAACAAGATTCGTTCATTAAAAAACGTTGATTAAATTTAGTTTCTACTTACTAATCGCAGGTTCCATTCAGTTTTTCCAAAAAATGTACTTTTTAAACAATAAATTATATCAAGGTAATTTTTTTATACAGTATGATCAAGGAAATCTTTATTAAGGTGGAAAACAATTTGTGTATTTATTTAAATTATACTATTTATAACATTTACTACAATTAGTTAATATTTTTAAAAGTACAGCTCAGTTGCTACCAGTTATTTTATGTTTACTTAAATGCACAATTTAGCGTTCGCAGGTGTTACGATCTGCCTATAAGTTTCTTTAAGTTATTACATCTGATGAAGTCGGCATTTAAATTACTTAATAAACCTTGATAGATTCTAAGCAAGCAGCTTCCAGATTTATATTGAAGAAAGCTCCACAAGTTTCTTTTAAGGGGGTTTTAACTTTATATCTCAAAAATATCACTTATTTATCTAAACAAAAAATTGTGCTAAGAAACAAAAAGATATATATAGATTAAAAAAAAGCACATAATCCTTGTCATGTCGTTTTTTTACAGTGCCAATAAATAATAAATGTACGGCCCATTCTAGCAAAGATATGTTATAAAGCTTTTTGTACAAATAGAACTATTTGGTTTTCAACTTGGTCACCACTTCCTGCTCTCCCTGAAAATCATGAACCGATAAGTAAGACAGAGTAGAGAAACCATTTAGTAGGCAAACCCTCTTGTCTTCTAGTCTAACTTTTAGAATCTCTTCCAATCTGTACAAAAGTATACAACTTCTGCCTGGTGTGTGGAAGGCTTTGTTTGGGGTCTTGTTACTCCTCTAATGCGACTGTAACACAAGGAGTGCCATTAGTTTGATCCCCAATGGCAAATGAAGACCGGGATCCCGTACCCACCACCCAGGAAATTAGAAAAATTTCCGACCCCTGGAGTGATTCGAACCGGGAAGCGTTCGGACTATTACATCCAAAGCTAGGCTCTCTTACCACTGAGCCACCCCAACATATAATCCATATCAATACTATAAAATTTCAATATTTTCAGTTGCTGTGAGACGTGTATGTTGGGTTGCGTTAACCACGGACGACAACGGGACCCTATACATATACAGGGTGTTAATAAATTGCAGGGACAAACTTCTAGGGCTGAAAGTATACATGACAATAAACATTTTTTGTTAATAAATGCATGGTCAAAAGTGTTTCCTTTCAGTGATAGAGGAGCTTCTCAAAGATTCTTTAAGAAGCGCCTAAATGTAGGCAACTCAATTTACTACTTACTATTTGTTTCCATAACGACGGAAATTAATACAGGATAAATAAAGCCCTCTTTCCCGCTTTTCAAATTCATATTAAATTTAAAATAAATTAATTAACAAAATGTTTAAAAACTAAGGAATAGAAAAAACTAAAATACAAAGCAAAAATCAACTATTGGAAAAATTTACAATAACTAATTCAAAAATTAACGAAATTATAGTAAATGTTCAAAATGTCGCCCCCAGCTTCTACACACGAAGCACTCTACGAAGTAAATTCCTGCACACCGCTCCAAATATACTAGGAGTCGGTTGAACTTCTTCACATCCAGCAAGAATACGTGCGGTAAGTTTTTCTACAGTTTCAACTGGGGTCATCATTATCATCAATAGATTTTCCGTCCCACTGCTGGGCATCGGCATTTTCTCTGCCACGTGTTTCTCTTCAGCGCTATGGTAGAAACACCGAGGACCTACAGTTTAACGTCGAATCTAAAGGACAGAAATTCCAAAGAAGTTTTTAGCATTAAGATCCCAATCCGAATTGGGAAATTGTGTGTGGTGGGTTGCAGACAAGAATTTTATAAATTTACATAGTAATGCTTAGGTTTCGTACCCAAGCTAGGATCCACGATTTACTCAGAAAGCGAGTCCTCTACCAACTGAGCTACCACCACACTCAACAGGGGTAGCATTTGTGGGGTTATGTTAAAACGTTAGTGTATGCTATGTTAACTGGGGTAGCATACACTAACGTTTTAACATAACCCCACAAAAAGAAATCAAGTGGGGTCAAATCAGGAGAACGTGGAGGCCACGCCACATTTCCTCCTCGATCTACCAATCGGTTGGGAAAAGTGTTATTTAAAAATTCCCTGACTTCCGCCGAAAAATGGGCAGGTGCACCATCGTGCTGCAGCCACATTTGAGGTGGAACATCTTACGAAAGTTCATGCAGGACATGGCGCAAGAAATTTAAATAAATTGCTCCTGTTTACCTTTGGGGTAGCAAATATGGTCCAGTGAGTCTATCGCCAACAATCCCGGCCCAAATGTTCACTGAAAATTTTTGCTGGTATCCTTTTTGAACCACAGAATGGAGATTTTTATTGTCACAAATGTGGCTGTTCCTACTGTTGAATATTCCTTCTTTCGTAAAAGATGCCTCGTCACTAAACAGAACGTTTACTTGGAATTCTGGATCCTCATTACAGCGCCGCAGAAATTCTTGGCAAAATTCTACCCTTCTGGGAAAATGGCTTGTACCTTCTGTGGATGGTACGAATGTAGCTGCTGCTCATGTAGTACCTCCTATACCGAAACCAGGTTCTTCTTCCTCTTGAACTAGTAGAAGGATTTTCAGCCACTCTCTCCAAAACTTCTTCCTTAAAATCCACTGTTCGCTTTGTTCTGATATCTCCACAGTTGTGTCTGTTGACAACGAATGTACCTTCCTCCCAGAGCCGACGTGAAACTACACTAAAAGCCTTTTGCGCTGGATGATTCCTTTTCGGAAAACGTTCTTGGGACAGGCGAGCAGCTTCGCGTGTAAAGTATAATTCGCCATAGCACAAAAATACGAAATTTTCAAATAGTCGATTTTTGCTTTGTAATTTTGGTTTTTTCTATTGCTTAGTTTTGAAACATTTTGTTAGTTAATTTATTTTAAATTTAATTTGAATTTGAATTTGAGTGGGAAAGGGGCTTTATTTATCCTGTCTTAATTTCCGTCGTTATGGAAACAAATAGTAGGTAGTAAATTCAGTTGCCTACATTTAGACGCTTCTTAAAGAATCTTTGAGAAGCTCCTCTATCCCTGAAAGGAAACACTTTTGACCATACATTTATTAACAAAAAATGTTTATTTTCATGTATACTTTCAGCCCTAGAAGTTTGTCCCTGCAATTCATTAACACCCTGTACACATGATTTTAAATGTTGAAGCAATATATGGCTCGAATTATATATACCTTCCCATATTATCCCATAACGGCCATTCAATTCAACTTGAATTGTATACTTTCTCTTGCCTCTGCGTATTTATCAAAAAATAGCAAATTATTTGGGTCAGTTTCTAAAATAGATTTTTAAACAATAGGAGATTTTGTTAATCTGTAAACCTACGGAACTGTAGTTTGCAAGGCAATTATTAAAAAAAATATAAATTGAGTGCAATTTTTGGTTTTCTTGTGGCATAATTTGGCAGTATTGTAGCGCTAATTGTTGCTCAAAACTATCGGCGCAAATATAGTCGTTGTTACTGCATGTCGTGATAATTACTACTTTTCAGAAGGACAAAAAAGCATTTCAAATTGTCATAGCTAGACATAAGCCACATCGAATTGCGCGCACAACGTCTTCACTGTTGGTCCGCCACCTTTTTGCAATATGATAGAGCTGGTAAGTTTGGATATAGGAACACCATACTCGCTCTCAAAAAGCAGTATTTGACATACAATATTTTGCAGTATCTCTATGGAAATATTATTTGAAATATGGGAAAGTTTAAGTGAAATATTTCGATCAGATTTTCTGGTAAAATCACAGGTCGCCTTCAGAGAGAGAAAGTTCTTTCGCGTGTTGGTTTTATAATAAACAGTGATAAAAATACTCACACACATAACCTATTTGCCCATAATAAAATAGAACCTGTTGAAGTGACCATCGTAGCATCGTGACATCTAAGCCATTAAAGCTCGCTGTACAAGAATCTTAATGGATATTTAAATAAGACAAGACAGGCTTGTTCAAACACCCATCAAAATAGCTCCAGAAAGTCACGCTTGTTCTATCAACAGTTCCCGTTAGTAATTTCAATAGAAACGCAGGTTCTGGCACCTTCCCTAATAAAAAAGATCGTTTAGATCCCATAGTTGGATCGAGGATTGTCTTTATGGCTTGTAGAATACGCGATCCCTAATCACATCGGACTCTCGACAAATTAGCGAATTCCGCTTAACAATTAATTACGAATGTTTGAATAAATTAGCATTTTTCCGATCGCTTATGAATTCCAGAAAAAACCTTTAATTTGCGACCGTGGAAGCGATTTTTCTCTCTTTATCTCGTACAGGCAAATCCACTTATTTCACAGTTAAACTTTTATTCGGTTTTTTGCGCGCATAAAACGCGGAAAAAATTAAAACTGAGAGTTGGTTTATAACAAAATGACCAAAAAATAATTAGTGTTTTCAGACCGGATTTTACGATTTATTTTAATGATCCGCTGATGTCTTTAATGGACAGGCAAAAAAGGAAGGAAAGCTTCGGCCAGAGTGTTTGATAATTTTTTTGCGCGAAATCGACTTAATTCGGCCTTACATAGCCTTAGCTTGTTGTGGGAGTTTTTGCATTACGCCGGGAAAGACAGGAAACAATAATTATGCTAATCCAAATTTAATTGGATTTTTTCATTTAGAAGTAAAATATTGATTTTCTGAATGTAGGTGGAATTAACAATAACTGTAGATTTTTAAATATTGTGTAAGCAGAAAAATATCCGTTAGAGTCATTAACTTTTTACTTAAAATGTAGCTAACTTGTAAGATTTCTTTCTTCTCGTGCCGAATTATGCCAATAAAAGAAATTTTCAAATTAGTAATAATATAATTTATCAATCTTCAGAATCTTGAAATTACTGCATATCGAATGTCTACCAAACACAGTCTTCATTCAGGGCATGAAACAGTTAACCGTGGATTATTTGTATTTTTAAAACAATCTGGCAATGGATATATCTACGAATAGTTAAAGTATTTCTACTTACTAACGTTTTACATTTTCGAGAAAAGGCCAAGAAATGTAAATCCAATCCAACTTGCAAATAATTGGACTTAGAGACTGCAAATATTTCTTCTTTACGTCCGGTAAAACTAATATCTGTGAAGCACACAGAATACTTCTACTTCTTGTTCATCAGCCGTTTTCTATTCAGTTTCGGATATACTAAAATCCTAAAACACCCATTATCTGCTATAAAAAGCAAATACGTACATAAAGGTGCATTCAAGGCTATTAAGTATGGTATTTTATCTGTTTCTATATTACATAAATAAGTGATCGTCGGTTTTCTTGATGTTCTAAACCTTAAAAACATTTTATAGAATTAAAGTAACTATCATTGTTAAAATCTAATTCAAAGGATCACGTCAATAGTTCTAAATCCATAAATAAATATGCCATAAAGTTGAGGATTATCTAAAGGGCATTGGTAAAATTGTTTGTTGATCACTGTCACATAGGTACAAACAGGCGCAAATTGCCTAGAAATATTAAATTCTAATACTTCGCGGTGAACGTAAGATATAGTTACACTAAACAATGTAAATCTAAACATTTACCTCATAAATATTCTTTACATCCGGGATATCGTTGTATCCAAGTTCGTATTAAGTCCTTATTCAAATAAGTCGTACAGTTTTAAGAAAATTGCACACAAAGACTTGCAAAAATTGCGGATATTTTGTGCCATCAGAACTTGGTCAGCTTGTAAATATCTTAGGGTTTTTTTATACTTGTATATTTAAAAGAAATTGTAAAAATGCGGATTTGTTTGTTAAACAAAATATATACCTAATTTTCTACCCAACAGCAAAAGTTAATATAAATCATGTAAATTATCATTAATTATAGATTAATTAAAAATAATTGTTCAACAAAAACTGACAAAGGCTACTAATTAAATCGAATAGTTTTTCACGTACCTACGCCCACTTAAGAATTTAAAAAAATCTACGTATTAGAAAAAACATATTTATTGAGGAACTGAGTGTTCAGACCTTCAAGAAGTGTTTACTTCGTACAAACATTTTAATAAATTTCGCAAGGAAGAAATTTGTTTACATGATTGATACCGCCCATCTTTGGATTACGAAATATTTAAAAGCTTACATCGAGAGCGAACCAAGACCTCGAGTTCATAATAACAACTATTTATAAAATACATGTAATTTTTCTCCAACTTATGAAATCAAAGATACAAAAATATTATTTTTTTATGTTATTTGAAACAAATATTTATCTTACTATATAAACAAATGTACACACTTTCACGAAGTTTGAGGCTATTTTGTTGTGGAGCTTAACAAATTACAACAACCATCAGTTGAAAATCTTAAACTTGGATGGTAAAAAAGATTACCACAAACAAACCATCTAGGAAATGTAGATTTTCCCTTATTTTGAATTATGTAAATGCAATGATATAAAGAAACGCTGAAATAATAACGTGTCAAACAATTAGAGAATCTAGAAATAACGAAACTGGGAATAAACTCGCGAACTAAAAACCTCCAAAAAAATACGATGAAGAAAAATGTTTAAGAAATTGTTGATTTTCCCTAAATTTGAGTTTTTCCTTTTAATTTTCACTGGCAATAAAAATAGAACAAACTAAAACTAACGAATATACCATCAACTTCATATATTAAAACTTCGAGAGTAAAATACGATAAGAAAAAAGAAACTCAATTAATAGAATTCCTCAATTATATTCCACATTCAAAAATGTAGAGAAACCAAGAAAATTTAGAAATATTAAAATGAAAGCTATCAGAGTTGTTAAAAAATCAAAGGCAAATGAAAAACTAATAAAAAGCACATGTTGTATAAAAGTGATTTAAATTTTTCCATAATATAAAAGCCAAATCGAAAAATTATAAAGAAAATTAAGGATGGGTTGGTAAACAACAAACCATTTAGAGTTTATTTTCACCAAATTTGTGGTTTCTATCTCCCACCTAAAAATGTAATTTCACGAGAAAACACAAAAATTAAAACAAATAAAATTACCAATAATAGGTAAATCATCAAACCAATTAGGGTAAATTCTACCACAGCCAAAGATAACAAAATAAAACAATGTTCTAGAATCTAGAGTATTTTTAATTTTCTTTGTATTATCGAGCTCGAACCAAAAAATTGGGAAATCAGAAGTAAAACCCTTACTAAATTACGAGTCAATAATGTAAAAAAGTTCTCTTGGATTCAAGTTTTCCCTAATTTTGTATTGCCTATTATATAAAACTCAAAAATGTAAAAATGAGGGAACTTCGAAATATTACAATTATTACAAATTACTTGAGTAATATGTGGTTTTAGTTATACACTCAATAGAAATTTTACATACAATATGTATAGTACTTTATACTGTATTGTGAAGCTTTCCATACGTAATAAATAAGTAAATAGAAATTTAAAATAAAGATAAAATTAAGGACAGTATGAATGAATTCTAAAACACGAGAAAACTTTAATAAAACAAAATAAAAACAAAAATTTACCAAAATATAGTTCTATTGGAATAATTTAATAATTTTCTTATATTTGCCCTCTGACTTATTTTATTTAGTACAAATTAATTTTACATTAGAACTAAACAACAAAAGATTGTTCAAACTGCCACTGAGCTTATACATAAAAATTATTTTACACTATTTTTCGTAACTAAAAAATTAGGAATTGTTTAGGAGACTCTTTGTTTGTCTGTGAAATTAAGTTTTAAACTTGCGCGACAAAGAGTGAACGATCAAAGAGCTATAAACATAAAATTAGGACCGACAGCGTGGGTAAAATTAACAAAGTGAAATATAGTATGGAATTTTTCAGATTTTATTATTTTTCCTTATTTTGAGTTTTCTAAATTATTATTTTTAAATAGTGTGCGACTTAGGTGCTGAAATGTAAAGGGAAGAAACAGGGAAATTTTGAGAATTGAAAAAGTTCTAGATAACATAAGCATACAGAAGTCAAAATTATTTAAAAATTTTACAAAATGCACAAAAAAACTAATGAAAATGTTCACGGACACTTTTTGCTTTAACCAGATTTTTGAATTTTCAAAAATAAATTTAAAATGAAATTTCTTGGGTAAAAATTTACGAAAATGTGCCAACGAAAATAGAATTTTTGGTAGATTTTAGGTTTTTCAGACATTGTAAAATGCTCAAAACACAACTGGAATAAACAGCTTTTGTGAAAATTATCAGAACGTAATTTTTCTTTTTTTTTTAATTTTTAAAATT